>JAYJMH010001888.1:0-29091 GCA_036873815.1 Phacellophora camtschatica
AACATTGTCTTGATGTTGCTTGTAGATGGTAAAAAAGACATGCACAATAATTAATTTGTATTTCTTCATTCGTTTGAGAAACATTGTCTTGATGTTGCTTGTAGATGGTAAAAAAGACATGCACAATAATTAATTTGTATTTCTTCATTCGTTTGAAAGCCATTGTCTTGATTCACGTATTTTTCATTAGGTTGAGCATGTTTTGCCACTTTTAAAAAGAGGGATTGGTATCCATCATGGTGGATTGCTTCCTATTCTTAAAGAAGTCATCGAGATTTTATTTTCAGAAGGCTTGATAAAGGTATTTTATATTTGAAATTTTATTTCTAGTAGTTTTTTGATTGCCAAAGGCTATTTTATGTTAAAAATGTGTTTGTTACTGTCCCGAACATGATTGGTTAGATTTAAACACGTGACAGGTCGTGAAACTGACAATCAACTTGACGACTGACTGAACACGTTTTACACTTGACGTTTTACACTTGAACACAACAATGCTATTTGTCATCTTGAAGAATAAATTTTGCACCTTTGCAGGTCCCTCGCCAGACTTTGAATTACAAATTCAAATTCTCGATAAATTATTTGTATCCCGTCAGAAATTAGTCATCCCGCTTCTCTGCTTCTCGGGATCTTCAGCTTGTTTTTCCAAAAACCGACAAAATAATAATATGTTTCACGTTGCAGATTTGAAAAGCACAACGTTCTGATCCATGGGAACAGCAATTTTCACTTATGTTTATTGTTTTTCATGTGGTATTCGTACTTTTCTGTAAATCTTAAAGCACCCTACTGTAAATCTAAAGCACCCTACTGTAAATCTGCGCTTGTTTGCTTTTATATGCTTTGCTTAATTATATATATACTTGTTATTAACAAATACATCTTTTTTGCAGAAAAAATTCTTTATTTTTGTTTTAGGCATTATTTGCTACAGAAACATTTGCTTTGGGGTTGAACATGCCTGCAAGGACAGTTGTTTTTACAAATGCAAGAAAATTTGATGGTGTTGATTTTAGATGGGTGGGTATTTTTAAAAACGTTTGTACGTAACATAATATAATTTTGTATTTTATACCTTTTGATCCAACCTTGAGTTAAACTTTTTATGTTTGTTTGTGGTGCCATCTTTGATGATCAAGTTTTTTCTCTAATTTTAATCAATAATTATTTAAGTGTTGTATTCAATTAGTTGATTTTTCCTTGGTATCAATTTTGTGTGGACATTTTAGATTACAAGTGGAGAGTATATTCAAATGAGTGGAAGAGCTGGAAGGCGTGGTCTTGATGAAAGGGGAATTGTTATGTTAATCATAGATGAGAAAATGGGACCTGATGTCGGAAAAGGTCTTCTCAAGGTATTTTGTTTAGTAATTGCAACTCAATCTGGTAAATAAACTAACTTGAAAAGAAACACTATAAAAAACGATGAATGGATAGATTTATAAAATTTAATATTTGAGAGTTTTTTAGAGATTTACTTCGGATAAATTAAGTTGTTTCAGAGATTTACTTAGGACACAAACTAAAATTTTCAGCAATATTTCTTAAACGTATCATTTCTGAAATGTAAAAAGTTTTTCTAAACTTGGATGCAGCACGCAGCTTATGATACAGTGTATTTTCTTACAAGCTATTAAATAAAACGAACTTGAGATTTTTACCTAATTTTATTCCATCTCCATTTACTCACTTGGTATTGCTACAATTGAACCCCGCTATCTCGAATTCTCAAGGGCAACGAAAATTTGTTTGAGATAGCGAGTATTCGAGATAACCGAAGCTAAATCAACGCTGGAAGCTCTCAAGGGATATACAAAATAGTTCGAGTAATAGTAGACTCTATGGGGAATGGATTAAAACCACAGCAGTGTTAAACTTCACTATCTCGAGCTATCAAGGGAAATGAAAATTTGTTTGAGATAGTTAGTATTCGAGATAACCGAAGCTAAATCGACCCTGGAAGCTCTCAAGGGATGTACAGAAAAGTTCGAGTTACCCCGTAGTTCGAGTTAATCGAGTTGGAGATAGCGGGGTTCAACTTGATATGATTTATTGCTGTTACTATTGTTGTTAGTATTTTTCTTTGAGTATTATAAACTTTTAGTTAACGGCTCAAACAACATAAGCGTTTATTTACTTGATTCGTATAGTTTGCGATATATTTAATTATTGTAATGTTAGCATTCCGTGAGTAAAATTGAATTTCGTTCAATAACCTGACTTCATGTATTCCTGCTTGTTTGATAGTTTATTTATGTTTTCTTTTTTGATATTTTTATTCCATACGAAAATCTTTTCAAATGTTCCGTTATCAGAAGCAAAATAAATACATTGGGCCCATAATTTCGACTAGTCTAGTTATTGAAAATACCTGGTCTCGTTGTTACCGTATAGTGCCGTGATAAACATATAGTTAAACGGGAGCCATAAATCGAAAATTTGGAAGGGCCTGATATAAACCTCTTCTTTATCAGTTATCTTGGAAAGCTTTTAAAATTTAATCATGTTCAGTGAAATTAAATTTTTTCTACAAAATACAAAAAATACAGTATATTTGATAGGATTTAGAAACCTTGGTAGAGCTGTTGGATATAAAAAACTCTATAATATTATATGAAGTAGATTTTTATTAACCAAATTATAAGAAACGTTTGTTGACATTCAGGGTGATGCTGATCCGTTAAACAGTGCATTCCGTCTCACTTACAACATGGTTCTTAATCTGCTCAGACTGGAAGAAGTCAATCCCGAATTCATGCTTGGGAAGTCATTTTACCAGTTTCAAAATTATTCGGCTATCCCAAAACTAATCGATGGTAAGTATTTTAGGTTAAAGTGTATCAGTCTCGAATATCTCTCAAAGATAACTCTTTTTGTAAATTAGAAAAATATTTTACCGGAAGTCTAAGCTTAAATATTCTTTACATCCACTTATTTTTTAATTTACAAAACTAAGACTTGCGGGAAGTCAGAGTTTTGGAAACAATCTTATATAAATGTATTAACATTACCTTCGTTTTACAAACATTGTTGGGACATGATAGTTACTGCATGATCTATGCTGGGTATAAATGATTGATTATTGTAAACGAAACAATTTTATGATTTATTTAATTTCAGCGTTAAACTAGAAGTAATTAGGGTCTTTACTGATAAAGCATTTGATTAAAGATACACATGTGCAGTAATATCGTGTTATTGCTGTCATTTCTTGCTACTCGTTTTGTTTGCATATAATATACGTTGATTTTGTTATGAGTTTTAATTTAGCAGTCCACGCTTGTTGAGCTAGTATTTTCTTGGGTCGTATAAGTTTAAGTAAGTAGGCCGACTGATAGGTCAAAGGCAACAACCGCCAGAGGCTTCTTTTTTGATTAGCTGCTACCCGTGGCGAGCAGGAGAAGGCACCACTTGTTTTCTTTGTTTAATAACCCAGCTGAGCTGGTACTCATTTACCGATTTCGAAAGGATAGACAGCTGAGTTAGCTGTACGTTTTGTAGTCAGAAGTTCTGACAGCTGGTCACGAACCCACGCTCTCACTGAGAGTTTGGCTTTGAAACACAGTGGTGCCTTAGCCACTTGGTCACTCGACCACGAATAGAATACGGTCATATATAATACATTTATTTGCAGCGTTTGCAATTTTTATGTATTATTGAAGAAACATTTAGTATCATTTCATTATTATTATATTGTAGGATTGTGTGGTGTTTTTTAACAGAGTACTTTTTCTCATTAGATCTGAAGAAAACAAAAGAAAAACGTGATGCAATAACAATACCAAAAGAGGATGCAGTCATGTCATATTACAAAATTAGACAACAACTTGATAAACTTGGCAAAGAGATGATCACATTTGTACATCAACCGAAATACTGCTTACCATATTTGCAACCTGGTAGATTAGTTCATGTATGTTGAAAATCATTTTGGAACATTGCAATTTTTTTTACAGTAAATTTATTAATTTTTTAGAGGAATGATAGCTTGATGTTTTGTGTTTTTGTGGTTTGAGTAACTACATAATAACGTAGCTTGAGTAACTACATAATGTGTTGTTCCATAAAATAAGTTTCGTGAATCTCTTTTGTTGTGTCAAATCTGGGCAATGATCTAAAATTCTAGAATCTTTAATTTTTTTACTTTTTAGGTCAAAGATGGAGAACAGGATTTTGGTTGGGGTTGCGTCATCAATTTTCAAAAGAAGACCAACCAAAAGGTATTGTCATTATTATAATTGTTGTACCCAGTTGATTGACAGATCAATTGTTTACCCAACCAAAAGGAATTGTAATTATATAATTGTTACACTCAGTTGAATGATAGAGACTAAATGTTTTGTTGGGATTTTTTGAAAATTTATAATTATTTTCAATCGATTTTGGTAGTTACTAAACGTAGTCGGACATCAATGATTAACGTTCTTCATATTTATTATAAACATACTTTTATCAATATTTGTTTCAGAGCGGACATGTTAGCTTTTCAAATGAAACTCTTTACGTTGTTGAAGTTCTGTTAAATTGCTCGAAAGCAACAAAGAAAATGGCAACAGGAGAATTTCCCATTCCTGTCAAGCCCAACGAAAAAGGTGAAATGGTGGTATGTATGCAGTCTTTTCTCTTTGTTTATCTTATCTTAAACCTTACATTTTTGAAATTTAGTTCATCTTAAATATTAACAAGTTCTTTTATGATTAAAAGATAGTGTATTTGATGAATTTTTATGATACTCAATATTTGGAACTTTTTTCTGGTACTGAATTTGTTCCATGATGTTTCCAAACATGGGACTAGATTTTGCGACATTTTTGCTCAAACTTTTCTAACACCGCAATTTTTTTCATTATCAGTCACACCATGTAGATTTGCTGGAAAATCTTTCAATTTATAGGAATACTTTATAGACACTTTTACCCTAGGAACGACCATATGACTTGAAATATATTTTGGCATGAAACACGACTAAACGTGTCTTTTTCAGGTCGTTCCTGTCCTCATGCAATTAATACAGGCTTTAAGCAGTATACGGCTGTATCTTCCAAAAGATCTTAGGCCGTTAGATCCAAGACAAACAGTTGGGAAATCGATTCAGGTAGGGAATTTTTGATTAAGTAAATATTTTGAATGATCCTATAGGAACAAAAATCTGTTTGAATTAAAGCCTGATTTCCATAATTGCAAGGATTTGTAGTTTATGTAATATTCCGATATAATCGCAAAGGGTCGCAATTCAAAATTTGTTGGGGCGAAAAATGCTTTTTAATATTGAAAACAAGGCAGAAAGATACTTCTTGATCGCAAGGAGTTGCAATAATTTTATGAAAAGCTGTTCCTATGTTATTTTCAAGAAATCGCAAAATATTTATATCCATGCGAATGCACTGTGACTGCAGTGGAAAGGAGATTTGTTTAGATATGCTTTGAGATATGCTTTCTTGTTTTGAGATATGCTTTTCTTGCGACCGCTTGTGACTTTATGCGACCCTTTGCGATCAGGAAAGCCAGGCTTAAGTTAATTTCAAAAGCCCTAACAAGAGATACTTTTGTATAGATAGTTCAAATTGTGTTATAGATAGTTCAAAGAGATAAGAAACGAATCAATCCAGAGAGGTTTTATTGTTTTATTTACTCTGAAATATAGTTTCAAAAAATTTATTTTTGCAGATAAAAACGATTCTATAACAAGACTATAAAATTGATTCAAACTTTTATTGCAGGAAGTAGACAAGCGTTTCCCAGATGGATTTCCTTTGCTTGACCCAGTTGAAGACATGAACATAAAAGATGAGCAACTGAAGAAAATTGTTCGAAAAATTGAAGCATTAGAACATCGCATGTACAACCATCCAATGCACAAAGATCCTGAGCTCGACCAGCTGTACAACTTATGTTCCAAGAAAGTCAATGTTGAAAATGAAATAAAAAAGGTTAAACAGAATTTGAAAAAGGCAAAAACAGTAATTAAAATGGATGAGTTAAAATGCAGGAAGAGAGTGCTCCGAAGGTTTTATATTATTCTTTTTTCTTCATTGAATCCTTGACTATTATTTATATATAAGTAAATTCTTTAATATAAATGAAAATATAGCCAGAGCTTAATAAGAATAAATGTTTCGGGCATAAGCCCTTCATCAATAGTCGAGGACTATATTTTTTTTCTATATTCACTCAAACAACAGATAAATTTTTAAGGCAAAAATAAAAGATTTTGCATCATTTAGTTTCCCCTGCAGAATATGCAGACAATACATCCGAAACGTTGGCTACATCAACTAATCATTTATACATTTATTTCGTTATATTATCATATTTTTCGTTTTTGCAAAGTTAGTGTTAATTTTAAAGCTAAAATTTTTGTACTAACTATAAATAAAGGAATAAAAAAAAGAAAGGTTTATGCTCGAAACGTTTATTCTTATTAAACTCTGGCTATATTTACTTTTATATTAAAGAATTTACTTATTAATAATATTATAGCCACATGTGAAAACAATTGTTATATTATTTATGTAGTCGTTATTGTGTTCATCGTTTTTTTTAGATTGGGTTATTCAACTGCTGCAGATGTAATCGAATTAAAAGGAAGAGTGGCATGCGAGATTAGCAGGTAACTTTCTTCTAAACTTCCGCTCAATTCATATGGGAAAGTCTTGTTCTCAGTAACGAGGGAAGATTTTGTAACAATGGTGAAATTGACACGCCAATTTCAAAGCGATTAGCCATTCAAGACAAAGCGAATTCTGTCAGGCAGAAAACATGGATTTGTTTGTTATGATTTTCTGCTTGAGAGAATTCGATTTGTCTTGTCGAAGACGAAGCAAATTCCAATTTCAAAGCGATTTGCCATCGAAGACGAAGCGAATTCTTTCAAGCAGAAAATAAAAAAAAGCCATGTTTTGATTTTCTGCCTGAGAGAATTCACACTATTGCCTGAGAGAATTTCACTATTGTTACAAAATTTGCCCTTGCTGTTCTATTTAACATAACGCGGTCAAGTTGAGTTGACGCAGGCAACCAGGCTGCTAACGAAGATACAGATGCTGCGCTGGAGCAGGGATTTCTGCCTAAATTGAGTAGGCAACGTGTAGATTTTTATTTCACGATGAAAATTAATGTAAAAAGAAAAATAGCACCGGTGTCTCTTTTAGAACGATTCACTTTGTCTCTTTGTTCAATGTGTTACTTCGTTTAAACTGTTCTAAGTGCTATGAGGATCGGCCTGTGCCAGAAAAGACCGGATGAACAGCGAGTCCGTTTTAAATAGGATATGTAGTATCTATGCAAGACTGCCCTAGAAGACAGCTCATAGAAAACAATTATATCACCAAGACTACCAAACACATAATGGTGGTTAGTTCAATGGATATCTAGAATAAATGAAAGATTCTAAAAGAGAACAATATCTACAGTGTGAACTGTATGAATAATATACAAGAAAAATCTACAAACCTCCTTCGAAACATTAACCTCCTTCGAAGTATGAATAATATACAAGAAAAATCTACAAACCTCCTTCGAAACATTAACTACTATCAAATTGATATTTAATTCTCATTTAAGCCTAATTTTATAGTGTCGTGTTTTTTTTCCTTTTTATAGTGCTGATGAGCTGTTGTTAACAGAAATGATATTCAATGGTGCGTTTAATGATTTAACTTCCCAACAATGTGTAGCGTTGCTCAGTTGTTTCGTTTTTCAAGAAAAGGTGAGTGGCTCTTTTTTATTGCTTTGTATTGGTGAGTGGCTCTTAATTTTGAATTTGTTACTAAAGGGAAAGCTACTTATTGCCTTGAATGTGGAACTTCTATTTAAACATTCTTTTGAAATTATCATGAATATCCCGGAAACATATTTACAATTTTGTCTCCAATTTGGCATGGAACTTCAGAAGAGGAAAAGCTTAAAGTTTTGGAGTTTTATAGAAGAAATTTAGAAATATATTTACTAATAGATAATATATTGTATTTATTTTATGGGAGCAATTCAAATTTGTTCTTGTTTTTGTTATTTCCATTGAAAAGTAAAGTACTTGAAATATATTCTGGAAATTAACGAAGTTTTTAATTTTTAAAGCCCACAACCTTGTTCCTTATAGGCTGATGATCCTACTAAACTCCAAGAAGAATTAGCTGGACCATTGCGTCAAATGCAGGCAAGTGGAATTTTTGTTGTTGCTTAAACCCACACATATGCACAACCTTCTCTAAAATTACAATTTATCTGTCCGTGTTAGATTTGCGATTTCTTGCCATATACTAAGAAGAGTTACTTCTAGCACAATACCAAGAGGAAATTGATTAAATGTTGTATTCATGCTGATCAAAATTAATTTCCCAGGAGTCAGCTCGGCGTATTGCAAAAGTTTCGGAAGAAGCAAAAATGACGATAGATTCAGAGAGCTACGTTGAAAAATTCAAACCAAGTTTAATGGATGTCGTCTATTCTTGGTGTAATGGCGCATCATTTGCACAGATTTGCAAAATGACTGATGTCTTTGAAGGTGAGTTTATTTATATTTAATCAAAGCAAGCACATAACTTTGTAAAAACATAATATTTATATTCTCTTGTTAAGTATTGCCAGTTTCTGCAATGTACCGGTGGCTTATAAAATGTCCCCACGTTTGCGAAGCTGCTGTAGGGAAACTTTGATTTTGATAATTCTGTGTTTGCTTGAATTTAATATAAGAGGCGTAAGTTCATAGTTTGATGCCTTGTTTGCCATAATCTACCCAATAATCACTGAGTTGTAGTTAATGAAACCAAGCAGAGAGAATTTCTGCTGCTGCGATCTGCTGAAAATACTATATTTTGGCTTTGAGAAGCCCATTAAGGTTGTCTTTCCTTTAGTACAGCTTGGGGAATTACTAAGCAGATTTTGGTAAACAAGGTATACTAAGTGTAAGTTGAAGCCTCTTACATCAACAAAGTCTCACACAAAAGCGAAATTATCAAAACTAAAGCTCATCCATAGCAGCTTTACAAACGTGGGTAAATTTTTTGGCCGGCCCGGTACAGTACTTGACAGAAACTCTCTCCCTCCCCCCCCCCCCGAAACAATGTTGTTTCATTACACATTTTACAGCATTATCGTGTCAAACGCAATTGTCGGTGATTAGCATGACATTCAGGCAATGAATCATTCTTTTGTGGGAGGGGGAGCTGCATACCTAATTTTTATGGTCGGGAATTTGAGGTCTTTCAAAGAATTTTGGCGAGCACCGTAAGATATCTGTAAGTTCTTTATATTGAATTTATAAAAAACTATAGCGCCAAAACCTCTGAGCTTATTTCTGTGTGACAAAATTTGAGAGATAAAGTACATGTTTCGATTTCCACAGTAGTTATGTATTTGTTTGTTTTTCAGGAAGTATAATTCGTTGTATGCGACGTCTGGAAGAACTTCTACGGCAAATGTGTCAAGCTTCGAAGGTTATTGGAAATACCGAACTTGAAAATAAATTTGCTGATGGCATCACCAAATTAAAAAGGGATATTGTATTTGCTGCAAGTTTGTATTTGTAGGCATGGCCTTTTCTGGTCTGTTTTCGTCCAGTTTTAGGCCAATTAACAAAATTGATAAAATACAAGCAGTGGTGCGCTTTGAGGTTTTAGTGACGGATTGTTTCTATTGATATGTGCTTTTTGCATCGTACAGTTTTTGGAAAGCTAGGCAGTTTTGGCACAGGTAGTGAGTATTATTGTTTTAATAAAAATAACAGAAGACTTGAAAATACCTCGTTTTGTTTTTCCAAACTGCACTTCAATCCAAACTGTGCTGCCTAGGCCAGTCCATTCCCAAAACAACAGAAAGATTGGAGTGCAGTTTGGAAAAATAAAACGAGGCATTTTCCACTACCTATGGTTTTGGTCGCAATAAAAGAAAGTCTTAGTTTTAACCCTTTGAGGAATTTTTTCGTGTCATTAGGGAATATATGCTCAAATATAAGACCATAAAGTGCTAATGAGAAGTTCTTTCTCATATGGCTATGGTAAGACTGGAAGTCTTATTCATTAGTTTCAGCAAGATAAAATAAGGCAAAATTTTATCTTAATTTCAGTGGATGTTTCATTTCAGAGTTTATAACCAAATTTTTATAACAAAAATTAAAACATAATCTTTCAGTGCTTACATTAACTGGATTATGAAACACAATTCCCAAACTTGTATTATTATCATTTGCGTTATTTTTATCATACGGGAAAGCAATTTTAATATTTGCAAATTACGATATTGCTAACATCTTCTAAAACATTGTTTCTTTGAAAATTATGCCTTCGAGTCTATTATCTATCTAACGTGCATTATTCTATTATCTATCTAACGTGCATTATTAGTTGATACTGTTGAACATGGTTTTGAAACTTTTGCTACCTGTTTGTACCAAACGGTTGGTCTCAGGCTCAAGTGCGCCAGTGTTGCAGCCCAAAGGTAATCGTTGAGTGTTGTTGTGCGACACCATTGTTGGGCGACACTTGTTGTGCGACACCATTGTTCTTCCATAATTAACATGTTGTTTCCAGAATTCAAGGTCAGAGTTTCTTATAAAGTGGTTTCTTGAAGTGCTTATGCAACCAAATTTTCGACCTCGATTTTATTTACTGTCAAAATTTTTACGCGTTTTACTGCGCAAGCGCAGTCTTTGAAGTTTAACGGAGAGCATGCTGTAATAGCTTTTTGAAAACGTTTTTCACAAAACAGTGGAGCTAACATCCGTGCAAATTTTGATTTTTGAGATGTTTAAAAAATCCGCAAAAGCTATCAGTCTGCTCTCCATCTAGCTTTGAAAGGATGGTAGAAGAAATGGTTAAAATGTGTCACGTGATGCAGCCTTTTGTTTACGAAATACACAACAATGATTGATGGATGAGCGTACTATTTGATGACTTTTGGCATTCCCTGGCTATTCATTCAATGCTGGAAGAAAAAGGTTAATCGTAAAGAATCTTCGTAATGTTTTATCCAGACAAGTTCGGATACAGTAAATAGACAAAACAAACATTTCAAATCAACCTTTTTAATTAACGAACAGAAGAAAACATTTCAACGTTTACTTTTAATAAATATACTCAAATCAAACAGACGCCTCTTGTAACAATTTGGAGAAATGTTCTAACATATCAGTTATCAGGGATTAAATGAAATTTTTATCTTTCGTGTGCCTTTGCACAGACGAGCTTGCGTTGTAGACTGTATTTGTTACTGAGGAGATGAGAAAGAAAACCAAGAACGAAACAAAATTTCAAAAGGCAAAAATGATGGGACTCGTATCATCTCAATATATACTTAGGCCTCGTGTCATGAGTCTCATAATACAAGACACTTAGGCTAATTTCATTTGGGGGTGAATACGTATGAACAATCATTTCTTAATTTGATAATTTTATAAGTTTTCAATTTCGTTTCAGATTAATGAGATGAGTTTCAAAACTCAAATTTGTGAAAGATGTTGGTAGCAGTTAAAGTTTGTTACCGAACAATTTTCCACCGCAGTTGGGTTCATCCAACGGACACAATGCCAACCAAATACACCACAAAACAACCTGTACTCAGACACGGTAAGAATTGCAACATTCCTTCTTGAGTTGAAAACAATGATTTTTAATCATTTCATAGTTTGTTTACTTTTGTACAGTATGAAGTGCCTTCTAACAGAAATTATACTTTGAAAAAACACGTATTTCTCCCAAATAAATTATGCCAGATTCCATGTTTACAAAGTAGTAGCCCTGGTGTGTCAGGATCGTTCCAAGGGCATTGATTTCTCTGTTTGCAAGGAGATCGTATATAACAGGTTGATAACTGCATAATTTAAATCTCAGCTCGACAAAAAAAACGTTAAGGTGTTTACGAGACAAATGTTTAACCCTATCACCTATAAATTTTTCGGGTTAGGTAGTCAAAATATAAGTCTGGAACCAAGGTACCTAGGTAGTCAAAATATAAGCCTGGAACCAAGGTAGGCCTTGACTCCGGGTGAGCTTATATCCACTTGTAAACGGGTATATGAAATTGGTTAAATTAAACCTCAAGTATTGTCTTGCAAAAGAATGTCAATGTTTCTTATCGCCAGGACAGATTTAATTTGCGAATGGAAGCCAACTTGCTTGATATTATTGTTCCTAAGATGAGAGCAGACAGCACACCTGATATGAAAATGTAGTCAAAGTCCTCCTTCAGCACGTCAAACTTTCGTGATGGTGTAACACGAGTGAAATACAAATCCAAACCATAGGCCAAAACAAGACATGTTGACTCTAGACCTGCTGATGCCGTGTGAATACCACGAATCTTGTCAACTACAAATTAAAAAAAGATATATATATAGATATTGACAAAAATTGTGGGTAAAAAATATCTTTTCTCAATACAACATTTCCAAAATAGTTTATCGTATTTTCTTTTCTAAATTTTCCACTATTTTCTTTTCTTCTTTTGTTCCGTGTCTTTCCAACCGCGTGCAACATTTACCATCAAACCTGGTTTCTAAACTCAGCCCACTCTCCTCCGCAGAGGCTTACTACGAAACGAAAGAAATGGCTAGCCTCTGCGGAGGAAAGTGAATTTGGCCTATTGCTTGAGCTAAGAGAAACTCAGGCTTCATCCAAACGTCGCACTTGTGTTTAGTCAAATATAATTGATATTGAGTCGATCACAAACGCGATCAAAATTAGTCTTGGATTCAAACCTTACATTCGAATTAAATGTGACTAATTAATTCATACGTCGAGTCCAATTTAAAGATATCAATTAAATCCATTGTAAATCCATATTTAAAAATCTATCGTTTGAAGCTCTGCGTCAAATTTCAGTCTAACTCGACTCGATTCTATGATGCTCTTGACAAAATTCATCACGGTCGAGTCGAACCATATGGTGGAACAGAGGCAAATTTTGTAACAATAGTGAAATTGACACACTAGTTTCAAAAGCGATTATCCCTCGAGAACAAAACAAAATTTTCATTTTCTAGGTGAGAAAGTTTCGCTTTGTTATCGAGGGATACTCGCTTTGAAATCAGCGTGTCAATTTCACTATTGTTACAAAATTCACTATTGTTACAAAACAGAAGAAGAAAAATTCCACGCACGGGAGGTTAGGGTCACAAAAAGGACGTATTCTGCAAATTCACATTTAAATTCATCAAAGTGCAACATACCAGTCAAATTATAATTGACGTAAGCCATTGGATGAAGTGGCAATTCTGGTAGATATGGCATCAAACCCTCCTCCGCAAGCTCAGCAGTTTGATCGAAACTCCTGCGTGGATCTAGCATACTTTTTGGAATGGTATAAATGTACCCACTCTCTAATGCAAGCAACAAATTCTTGTGTGTAATGCCCCGTTCTGTATTGGTGACAGCCATGGATGACGCATGAGTTACTGGCAGAAGGTATCCCTGTGATAGGGTCAGAGGATGATCCAAAGATTCCAAAGAAGAAAATGCAGTGCTGTGAATAAATCAACTCATTACTCCCTAGAAGTAACTAGAAATCATATACAAATAACTTGAAACGTAAATTTGAGCAAGGGTCCGAGTAAACATACAACTCTAAAATAGTCTGGTATAATGTCAGAAAGGTATCTTTCAAATTTGTTATGCCTGTTTTGTATATTCACCCCCTGTTATATATTTCACTTTCATTACTTTATATTGTGCCTCGTGACGTCTTTAGGGGGACATGCATGAAAAGAATGGTTAATAATTTCATTTAGCTGTAGTTTGCTATAGATTTCCACTGTTAGAAGAGGTCCGTCGCTTCACGTTGAGACACTCCAAGATGCACTGGACGCGAAACGATCTTGCACAATACAAAATTAAAAGAAAAACTTTTACTTTATAATTGTGGATCGGGTAAATAAAAAAAGGTTCAAATAAGGCAAGCTAATTTTTGAAACATATAGATATATACCTGTTTCTCTCCTCAAACCCTTCAAACATTTCCACAACAGATATTTCAGTTCGCCTGGCTTTCATATTTTGGTAAAGATAGACGAGCCAATTCTCTGACAAAACCATATGAATCGGGCCTTTAGAGTTACGATGTCGTGCCTGGTAAACTATTTGGCCTTCAAGAAAAGATAAAGTTTCCTGTTTTATAATTAAATTCAAAAACCTTAATGACGATTTTTAAAAGGGAAAACAATATGTCTACAGTCATGTTGTCTTAGACATCATGCGAAGATTAATAGGCCTCGTCCTTCATTTCTCTTACTCCTACCATTATTATTATTGTTATTAAATAAAGGCTTGTTCGTCTCAAACTTTGGTATTTTTCCCCTTGTTTGTTTTCTTGTTTCTTGACTTTAGTCATCTTACGCATCATAAATAGATTAATAGGCCTCGTCCTTCATTTTTCTTTCTCCTATCATTATTATTATTGTTATTAAACAAAGGCTAGCTCGTCCCAAACTTTACTAGTTTTTTCTTGTTCCATTTTCTTTTTCATAACTTGAAGTTTTACGTCTTTACATCGATTAATTTAAAGGCTGCTAGCTTGGTCTAGGATAAGCGAAACCTCGTCCAGAACCAGATCATTTGTCTCATTGTGCATATCTTTTTTAGAAAGGGAAAACGTGGTATGTCGATTTTTAAAATTAGATTTCGAGCAAGAGCATAGAAGAATTTTGTATCTGGTTCAGCTTATGAGTTTGTTTATGTTTTTATCATTTATTAACGCCATCCATGACATAAATAACACATCTTCATTATATCCTTCATTTACTTTATCTTATTATATCCTATATAGACTATGTTATACTTTAGACTATATAAACAAAATAAATAGGAAACATCACCTGTAACACCATCCATGACATATATGAATGTTGATGGTTTCACTGCATCTTCTGCTACCGTTGCAAATGCAATTAAATTTGGATTCAAATACTTGTAAAGAACGCTTCTGTCTCCAAGGACCCTTCCAACAGAATGAACATGTTCATCCAAGCGTTTGATTGCTACAAAAAATGGTGATGTTTACATTTAGAATTGTGATGTTTTTATCAATTGCATGAAATTGCGTGATCCTCATTATGCACCAACTTCGATTGAATAGGTCTCAGTTTAGCAAACAAATTGCTGGGAATCTACTTCAGAAAGATACTAAGCAAACGTAAAATTTTCAAGTAGTGAATTGAATCAAATCAAAATGAACACTACCTTAATCAAAATAAAAAAAAAATTGGTTTTGTTATTGTGATTTGCTTGGCTGCATTAAAAGGTGTTAGATTCATTATTCATGGCGGTAAATCACATAATCATGCTCAGACATGTTTCATAAAATAAAATCTAAATGCTAACGCTAAATGAAATAATCCATTCATTGATGTTGGACAAAGACCTATGAAATCATCAAGATTCAAGTAGTTAAGTCACTACCTTCACCCATGGGTGATTGATAATAATGATGTTTCATGAAATCTGCCCTTGTCCTGATTCTAAATAAAGTACTCTTACCTATTTTGTTGATTGATTGATCATTTGGGAATTTTACAGACCAAACCTCGTTGACAGTGGCAACACCTTCACTGTTGTCCTTCACTTCTCTCAACATGTACCCTTTAATTTTGTTTGTCTCTTGGTCAATAAGATGCAAATATATCGAACTGATTTTTTCCCTGAGATGAGACACAGACTCTTCCGTTTCAGGAAAAATGTGGATCTTTAATTTGTCATCAATTAGAAGGATAGCCTTTGAAAAGTTCTCGTCTGCAAAGGAAATGTATCTTTCATTAAAGTTGCAAATGTTTCTGATCCGAAACATTTACTGTCTAAAATTTTTTGTAATACGGAAAAATCATAGAAAACAATTTTAATTGTTCCAAATATGGATTTCCACGTATATTGGTGAAACCGGACGCCTCCTCCTAAACCACACCGGCACGATTTCATGCTGTTTTTGTTTCGTACCGACATCGTGTAAACGTAGTATTAATAATAGGTGTCTTGTTCAGTTAGTTTGCCAGACTTGCTTCTTTTGAGAAAAAAGCTTGTATTTTCAAAATTTGATTCTCCAAAACATGTAAATCTTAATGTTACATGCATAGTCTAAATATTAAAAATTAAACAATCACATAGTATACATGCCTGTCAATGGCAACAAGGAAACTTGAATAATGTTGTATGGAAACAGCCTTCCATCTGGGTGCAGCTTGTCTGCAGCTTTACCAGTAAGTGGGTTAAATGCATAAACAAAAGTGCCCTCGCCAGATTTCTTTTTTCCAACTGTAACACATTGAGGTGGGAGAGGGAAATGTGCAGTACCCCTTTGAACAAACAACATCGTTTTTTCTCCGTCTTTCAAGTGATAAGGAGATAGGTTTGGCAGATATTTACTCCAAATGATTTTCCCCTCTGCAAATAAAAGATATTGATTACTCAAGCAAAACGTTAGGCAAACTGAATTCTATTGTACTCCTACTTTTCTAAACTTTATCACAAAATTAAACACCTACTGTAGCATGTCTTGTGTGTGTACTGCAAAGCAAACTAAGACTGCGGTAACTGTGCTTATGTCAGAGTATTTTTTGTTCATCAAAATGATAGTTCTTACATCACAACTGATAAAGTCCTTCAGGAAAAATTCTCAGTTAAACCACAGGCTTGAGGAAAATTAAAATCAAATCTATGTTTTATTCTATTTCTCTTTCTTTGATTTCTCTCACTCCACCGTTGTACATTCTGTGTTTGATTCATTTCAATTTTATTTTTCCTAAAACCCAATGGTTAAATAAGCTAAATGAGAGAAAGATAAAATAGATAGTAATACCTTGAAACATGTACAGATAAAATATCTTACTTGTAGTGTCAAGGCCAAAGAGCTTTCCAGAATCACTTATGGCAACAATTATCTTGTGAAGACCAAATTGATCCCTTTTCAACTCATTTTCCTGGTCTTTCTGTTGGTCATTTTGAAATTCATAGTGTTTTCTTTTCTTTAAACTTGCCATAAAGACTTCAAGCTGCTTTAGTTGGACTTTCACTCTCTTCACAAGCATCGATAAAATTCCAGCTGGAATAAAGAAACTAAGAGGTATTTCCCTGAAATATTACAAGTTTGCTATAATTAAACTTGAATAAGAGAGTTTGCTTATAGACAGCCCAAGTTAATCACACAGCAATTCCTTTCCAAATGTTGGGCATTAGGTCATTTGCCTGTGACCTGTTTAAACTTACATTACAATTGATTGCTATTAAAAGAGGCCTTTGGGAATATTCTGTGAAATTATACTACAAATAATCGACATGCAGTGTTTTTTCATTGGGTATCCATTATCAGGTGTAAAGTGGGGAAGAGGCTTAAGTAATTAAACACTTTATTCAATAGTTAAAAATGTGGTTTGTTTTGGAATGCTTTTTGATAACTATTTCCTTTTAGCTGTCTGTGGAAATCAATCAACTTTCATATTCTAAAAACATCAATTTGCATTTGTTATCAGTATCAGAACAAGCTACAGCAAATGGAATTAAAGGGAGTAGGGTTGAGTTACCTATGCTAAGAGGTGGGGAAAGGATGTTATAGGAATACTGTACAATGGTCAAATATCTGTTGATTTTGTTTGGCATAAAATATGTGCTTGAAATGATGGTTCTCTCTTTAAACATTCAAATTATTTATTTTTCAGTTGCATAACTATGAGATAGCTGTTTCTTAATTTGGTCCTTATATTCTATATTCTTATATTATCTGCTCAAAAAGTCATAATTGGTTAAAAAGAATATATCCAATATTGCCTACACAAATAAGCTGATGTCAGTAAGTAGCTGCTTGCATTCATTTTTTACCTTAAAAGTCCTGAATCACATCATTGAAAATGAGGAACAAAAATTTTAGTGGAAGGAATTGATGTCTCTATGTGTGGGCAAGTTGATTTGTTATATGTTGGCAACTAGGTTACATCGTTATAACATGTTAGAATAAAAAGCACAGGGTGACACAGAACATCTTTTGGAACAAAGAAAAAACAATTCTTCGGTACTTTTCTCTTCCATGAATGTTAAATTTTAAAATACATTTGCCACCCTTTTGAGATGTTTCGTGTCACCCTGATGATCTCCTCACCACTTGGAACTGCAGAAAATTCTTCATGAAGTAATTCAAGTTTTGCTGCAGATGTTGCAGCAGGAAGCTCGATCATTTCCACAGATGTAATACCAGCCAATGCTTCCTCTCTGCTCCATAACACTGCTCCAGATTGTTGTATTAAACACAGAGCATGATCTTCAAATGCAGTTAGAAGTCTATATCCCAGCTCATTATCTTTCTTCAGAAAAGGATAGATTGTAGCAAATTCAGGTTTACCATGTGTACCATCAAATTCAATGGTTTGCTTTAGTTTCTCCAACTCTCTGAAATTCTCCAAATCAAAAATTTCAATGCTTAAAAATTTATCTGCTGTTTTCAATAACATTAGAATGTTATTGGAAGAAGTGCTAGATGCTACCAAAAATATATCATTTGAGATTGCTTTCAATTTTTTTACTGTCTTCCCATCTGTGTTAATCTTCAGCAAGATTTGCTGATTGTCATTTATTCTAAGCAAAAATTCAGTTCCATCAAACTGGTCTCCAAGACCTTTCAAGCTTGCCCTGTGAACAGCTTCGTCACTGACCAGATCATTTAATGGAATAATGGTTGTTGATTGTGTATCAACTGATGCCATGCCTATCATTATTAAGTTTGATTTTTCATTATCTATGCAAACTAAATGTTTGGTTCCAACAAATAAACATTCTGTTGTGTTATGCAATAACCATGGAGCTGCAAACGTTTTTGTACCTTTAACAGTTCCAGTCTCAACATTCAGTGTTACAATCTCCATAAAAACCTGATCTTTCTGCATAATAACATGTAAACTATCTGAATCTGAATGCATTGCAAGACATGTTTTATCTTCCAGATCTTCAATTCCTTTGTTTGGCCTCCAGATCCAAGCTTCACTGCCATCCTTTATCCCATAAACATGAACTACATCAGCAAACATGATAGCAACTCCTGCCTTTGATTGTCCTGTTTTCTTATGTAACATTGATGAACCCCATCTAGGGAGCCCTTTGATTGCTATACCCTTGCTATTGTCACTCTCATGCTTGTTGCCATCATTGTTAACCTCCCATTGAAGGTGTCCTTTGTTAGGATCCCATGATCTCAATATTTTTCCACAGCCAGAAATTGAGATCAAAGCATTTGCATGATGCAATAATGCATCTACATTTCCATGCTTGCTTTCAAACACTTTGCGCCACAAGATAGAACCAGTTCTTGCATTCAAGGCTGCTATAACGTTAGATTGCGTTGCAACCCAAGCACGTCTACTGCTGTGCGAGTATTGGTCAAAGTATGCTAATTTTACCTTGCCGATGTATTGTTGGCGCCAATCAAACAAGCCTACTTGATCTTCATACAATGTCAGACATAACTGACAGAAAAAAATTAAGATTAAAAACACACATATACTTGCATTCCGTGTAAAAGTTTTTGTTGCTTGAAAACGTGCTGCCATTTCTGCTTTTCATATGGCAAGAAGGGTTTCAATCAACTAATCAATCGAAATTAATTAAATTCTGAATATGAGGCGGAAACAAAAGGCTTCTTTATTGATTCATTGATTATGAGCATTGGCAACAAGGTTAAATTTGAAATAAACTTCTATAAATCACGATTTGAGCAACAATGAGGCGTTCATCGACATCTTCAAAGGTTGGCAAGGAAGATGACAGCACCAGAAGGTCGATTAGTGGTAGCATAAACAAGACAGGCTCTTTGCAGCATCCAAGCTCAGTGCGCAGCAGCAGCAGATTTAGTAGACCTGCAATTGACAGAAAAGAAGAATATGATGAAAGCAAAGCTTCTTTCTATGAAAATTGCCGATCAATTTATCTAATGATATTCGAGGACACCAAAGAAGAGATAACTTCTCCAGAGGAACTAACTTTACGTAAGATTTGGTCCCCACCATAAACCACCTCCGCCCTCATCACCTCTTCGCCTCTTCTCTAAAAAGTGTTTCTAAAATATCTGTGTGTGTTATTTGGTTGAGGCGCAAAGACAAAATATCAGAAAATATTTGTGCAAGAATTTGTCATTTCAGCAACAACAAGCAGTTATTTACATGCATGTACATCACTATCAAAATTGTAATTTATTATTTTTTTACTGAATTCTAGTTCTTCAATATGCTGGACAGAATCCAACAAAGAAATTGGTCAATAAAATTTGGGGAAAAAACACAGGTATCTTATAATTTATTTTTTATTATTTTTGTTGTTGGAAAACTTAAAATTATTAACAGTTTGTTTTTGATGATTTTAATTCTCTTATAGATTCGTTGACATTTTATCAATTTTGTGACCTCATCAAAGAAGATAATGGAATTTCCAGAAATGGCCTAATGAAAGCTTTCAAGAAGATTGATACTAATGGTGATGGGTACATCACACATGATGAGCTTGTTAATGTTTTAACAATGGTAACTAACTGAATTTTACTGGGTGCACCATAAGAATACTGCTGATAACAACATGTAAACTATGTAGAAAATTACATGACAACATGTAGAAAATTATTTACCTACTGTACTTGGGAGCTGTTTGTATGAGGCAGGCTGGCTTGGTTTTCGAACTCAACCTACCTTTTTAATAAGGGCTGCCATTATGGAAATTTGGAAATTTTTTCTTTTTTTATTAGATTCTCCATACAAAGTTTAGTCTGAGCAAGACTTTTTTCATTTCCATGGGCTTTTATATCAAAGTTACAGAAATACAATTTTGTTAAGTTTATGAGGGATTTGACCATGATCACATCATCATTTTCACGGTCAAATCTTTATATTGCTGTAACTCTGACAAAAAGGTATATAGAAATGCAAAAATTGTTTCTCAGGCTAAATATTGTATGCAGAATCTAATTCAAAATTCAAAAATGCAATATCTCAAAATTTTGATGAATTTTAATAAATTTCATAATGGCAGATTTTGTTAGAAAAGGTGGATTGGACAATGAAAATCATTGAAAATATATTAGTTGAACATATCTGGAACTTCGGTTTAGATATGATGATATGCCACAAGGGGTCTGGATCCAGTGAGGGGTCTTGATCTACTGTATCTTGTCAAGTCACAGTTATAAAGGTGGAAGTTGTGTGTCAGGGCCTTATTCATTAAACAAAATTTTGTATGTAATAAAATTCAAATTACAAATTGGCAGCCATGAGAAGAACACAAGAAATAAGACATAATACTCACATTGCATATAAAATTGCATATATAATTTTGGCAAAATTCTGTGGGCCAATGTAACAGGGGTATGCTGTTTTTACTAACTTAGCTGATATACCAGCAAGAACTGGCTCAGCAAAATGGCTATTGACTACCCCTGCTAAATAGTATCCTAGGAGGGCTTGCTACTTAATTGAGTTCATGTTAAAACCAAGTGAAAGAGAACCAAATTTTGTGGTTCCACCTGCCAAGATTCCCATAAATAAATTGTAACTACATTGGACTTTAACTTAGGAAGTTATATTTGTTTTCATAAATACAAAAACGTTTTGATGTCTTTTGGGTCCTCTGGGAGAGTAAGAGGCAAGAATAGCCATTCCCTAAATAAAGGAATAGACTCAAGACCCTGTTCTATTGTAATCTTACATATCTCATGATTCATATTTTTAAAATGTACTATTAAAAAGTACTCTAATAAGTCATATTTAAATTTGTTCATTCAGCATGGAGAGCGAATGACAAAATCTGAGGTGAGACTTTTGATGGAAGATTCTGACTACAATGGTGATGGAAAATTAGATTACCATGAGGTAAGTTTCTTAGGTTCGAATATTTATTTTGATATTGATAGGACATAAAAGTAATCTTGGCAAAAAATCGTAATGAAAATTCGAATAAATTATAGAAATATATTTCCTAAATTCAGTCTGTTAGACAAATACTTTTTTTTACATATGAGTTGCGCATTTTGACATTTAATTTTGTTTCATAGTTTTGTGATATGATGCTGGCAACCGTTTCCAGGTGCGCAAATATCTATGGAAATCCCAAGAAGAAAGATAAAACTTCTGACGGGAAGATGAAAGGAAATACGGCCACTAACAAGAAAAGCAGTTTTAGAGAGAAAGATTCGAGAAATGATGTTCAAGAAGAAACAAGCAGAAGGCCTTCATCTGCAAAAAAGATGTCCAAAAGACTGAAGGATTTGGACAGCAGGGAGACTGATGATAGTGACCAAAAAGAGGCTATCACATCGAGGCTGATCAAGGAGCCTGCAGATCTAACGGTTTGTTTTTTATTCAATGTATGTTCTGGGTGGTTTTAATCAATGTATCATTATTTGTGACAAAGTAAATGATGGGATTAAGCAAAGAGCTAGAATATTCAATATTGTGACAAATAATATGACCCTTTTCCACAAAACTGCGGAAAAATAAGAAAGATCATAACAGAATTGAGCAATATTGGTTTTTAAAAGTTTTGGCCACCCTGGTATTTAATTTTTGTGTGAAAACTATGTGTGTCAGCTTGTCTACCTAGATTACCACACACAGGCAAGAAATAATTTCAAATCTTATTATGTTGATGAAAATTTATTAATTGTGACTTGAATACACAATGTAAAGTTATTTTATTTTTAAAACAGCCTTACATCACATTTCTTAAGGCATTCTGCATTTTTTTTAGAAATGGAGATATCGCAACACAAGAGGATGTTTTTATTTTGAAGAAGGAGGTGGAACCATAGACAGTCATCAATATCGACTTGTTGTTCTGGAAACAACTGAAATTTTTATTACCGTGCAGGCAATGACTCCGAAATATGGTAATTTGAAAATTTCTTGCATTTTATTTTTTAATTTGAGTTAGTTTATGCATATGCTATGCACTTTTTATTCAGTTTATGCACTTTTTATGGTGCGTTAATAAAAACAAGAGATTGGAAATTAATTTTAGTGCTGTTATCAAAGGACTAACTATCACAGAGGAAGAACGAGAGGTGCAGAAGACGAATAGCAGTGCTTGTAAGATATGGTGATAAGTAAAATATTTATGTTAGAAATTTCATGTTTCTTTTTGTGTTGACTTATACGCAGATCAGTCATGAAACCAGCTTTTTTTCCCCCTCAAATTGACACCTCGGCTCACAGTAATAGGCCTATATGATCTATACGAAACTAATACACAGGATATACGGTGATCTTTGATTTTGATTTCTTTAATTTTTGATTTTCATTTCTGCACAGGAAAGTTTCTCAAAGAGTTATCTGAAAGTGATATTACTCTATTTCTGGTGGAAGATGGCAAAGGAGAAAAGTTGATAGCATTTACAGAAACTAAGATTGATCAGGTATGTCGATAGAGGGTACGCTTCTTCCACTATCCTGAACTTTTAAATATGTAATATTTGCCTTTTACGAAATCATGTAAGGCTTTTTGCATTGTATCTGGTCACTTCTGTCAAGTCAAAAAATTGAGTTCATGGTGGTCTTCTTGATAAGTTGGTCTTCTTGATAAGTTGGTCTTCTTGATAAATCAGTCAGCCACAGCCCAGCACGACCCAAAGGCTCCTCTTTTTATAACTATTATCTTATCATGGTCAGTTTGGCTACTTATCCCAGTGTTAAACACTGGTATTCGTTTACCGACCTCGAAAAGATAGACAGCTGAGTTGTCTGTGGGTCTTGTAGTTGGAAGTTCTCACAGTGCTGGTCCCAAACCCTAAAAAATATAACGCACACAGGAAGGCGTTTTTATATAGTTGATGGTCTGAATCTTATTTTGAATTAAGTTAATTTTTTTGGTAAAGAATTTATTTTTCTCAATTGTTTGTGTTTTTATATGGGTTTTTTATATAATTTTGTGCTTCTTGTTCTCAATTTCATTTCATTCCTTTTTTATCTTTTACAGAAATGCTGTTTGAGAGCAAATGTCCAAGCTGGTTCATACCGTTTGTTGACGTTCTCCAGCGGTGTATTATTTAGCCAAAATCGAAAAGAGGTTGGAAGCCCTGCTAAAATAATCATCGGTGAAGGAGAGGCTGCAAAGTTTACAAAAGCTTGCCGGTAAGAGTTGGCAATTATTTGGCATCTTTTAACAATTAAATAATATTACAAGGATGATTTAACATTAGTTTAGAATTGTCTCTTTTTAGTTGATTTTTAGATATTTTCTTTTATTTTGAAAATAGTTTTGTTTTGGCATATTTATAATAAAAAAAGCAAGAAAATAATACCGATGATCCTAAAAGAGGTCTCCACGTTTGCAAGCCTTCCGTGGAGGAGTTTTAATTTTGATAATTTAGTTTTTACTTGACATTGTGGTAAGAGGCTTTAACTTGAAGTTCGATACCTGCTAAGTAATCTCTGAACTGTACCAAAAGGAAAGCCAGCGTTAATGACCTTCTCAAAGCCAACGTTAATGGCCTTCTCAAAGCCAACGTTAATGGCCTTCTCAAAGCCAACGTTAATGGCCTTCTCAAAGCCAACGTTAATGGCCTTTACAAAGCCAACTTTAATGGCCTTCTCAAAGCCAACGTTAATGGCCTTCTCAAAGCCAACGTTAATGGCCTTCTCAAAGCCATAATGCAGTATTTTCCGCAGATTGCAGCAGCATAAATCCTATATTTTTGGTTTCATTCAGTATAGCTCTGTGATTATTGGATTGATTTTGGCAAACAAGGTATCAAACTATAGATTAAAGCCTCTTATATCAAATTTAAGAAAAAACAGAGTTGTCAAAACTAAATCTCCTCCACAGCAATTTTGCAAACGTGGGGAAATTTTTGGGTCACCTAGTATAACGAATGAAAGATTTAAAATTTAAAAAAGTCTGTCATCATATTTTTCAGAGAATCACTGTTGGAAATCTTTTATCACTGTGATTTGGATGGAAATGGTTACCTTAGTCGATCAGAGTTGAATGAATTTCAAATGAAGACAACTGGAGAAGGAATGGACGATGATGCATGGGATATTGTCAAAGGTACATTTACTCACCTGATAATCCTGAATACAGTAAGGGACGATTGCGAATCCATTTTTAGGCCCTAAGGCTACAAAAGCTTCTTCCATTTGCGTCCTAATCCATTTTCCAAGCTAAAAGTGTATATATAATGTTAATTGTCATTAAGAATGCTGGTATTTGTTTTGCAGAAAACTTTGAAATGAACAATAAGGAAGAAATAACCCAAGATGGGTTCTTGAAGCTAAATTTAATGGAGGCCCAAGATCTAGATGGAGGCATTGATGAACTGTGGGTAACTATTGAAAGTATGGGGTACAACAAGGCGCTGGATCTTGATAAGGTAATTTTTCTTTTGTATTTTTTTTTTGTATATACTTTTTGTTTTATAAGTATTATTTCCACAGAAGTAATTAAATGATGTATTAACTCTTTTAATGTTTATAAGGCCTAATGTTCATGCGTTTTAACGAGGATTGGAGTTTTAATTCGCAGTATTTTTTTGGGTTAATTTCCAGCCAGACATTTTTTATTAAAAATTAAAGAATATTCGCCTTTCTGAGCTGTCAAACCCATTTGTTTTGCGCTTGTCTTTTTTTTCACCTTTTGTCTTTTCATCCGATTATCCGACCTAGCAACAGCTGCTACGCTAGGTGAGAATTTTATTGACAACTCGGAAGGGTGAATTTATTTTAAAATCTTTTTTTACAATGTGAAACGCTTTCTGAAAAAAGAATGTTTTGGTTTCTTGTGTTATTCTGTGTTTTTCTCATAATTATGTCAACATTTATGGCAGGCGTATACAAAGAATAATATTGAAATAATTTATACAACGAATGTCATGTATCAGTATTATTTTTAAAAAACTTTTTTGCAATTCAATATTTACACGACTTTTTACACGAGTCATTGTCTCCCTGCGTTCTTTGATTTGTTGACGTTACTCCAATTCAATGTCAATTTTTCTTTTTTTTTTCAGGCGTTTCCTTTTCAAATCGAGGCATTTACTCGCAAAGGAGATTGCGCATTTGAAATCGTAGGTGTTAGCAACGGTGGAAAACTTTTGGAAAACTGTTTGAATGAGTCAATAAAGATTTCATCCACGCAGAGGCCATTTAAGGAAAATAAGAATTTAATGATCTACATTTCTCAAAATGTTATGAGAACAACATTAGCTGTGGAAAATAAAGTAAGTCATGTTTAGTTATTTTTACTTAAAATTTATTAATTACAAACTATTTATTGTAAGCCTCTAAACAATTGTTAAAGTATTAAAATAACAACAAGTCGACGTTGTGTGGGAGACATTTAACTCTCAAAATGGATGATTATTTTTTTGTATCAGACATCTGCCTTATACAGGAATGGCGATAACAAAATTATGAAATCATTAATTTACCAAATGACAAAACTACGAAACTGCAAAGCTAAAATACTGCAAAGAAAAATGCAAAACTGCAAAGACATTGAGAAAACAGATTTAACTTTTAAGGGTTTATGTCAGCGGTTTTAATGATTATTGGGCCTTGTCATAGTGTGTCCTCCCTCAGGCTTAAAGCATCTTTTATAAAATTTGGTTTGGTAACTTGCTTAATCATTTTTGACGAAGATCCGAATAAGCTGTGCATTCATAAAACATTTATATGCCGTGTGTTCCAAAAAAACCTTACACGGGTTTTGCAAATATTATGCAAACACGTGAATATGAAACTTTTCGTAAACACGTCTATTAAACAGCCTGATTGCATACGAGTAATTTGTGACCTCGATTATTAAAAACGCAAATGTAGCGGCGATGATATATCCATTTATGTCCAAGAGTTCTTTGCAGCGAAAACAACAAGTTTTGCCATTGAGGCATTTTAGGCCCTACAATAAAAGTGTCATGAGTTTCGAGTTGGTCAATTTCGCTGCATTCAAATCTACAATTCAACAAAGGAATTCTTGTTTTTCTATAGAACTACAATTTTGAGCAAAAATTGTTCCTGTTATTCAATAAGAAATAATTTTGGAATTTCCCTGTTCTCTAGTCCTTTGTTTACTGGATATGAAAGGAAGAAAACTGACCAACTTGAAATCGATGACACTTTTTCATTCAGGAGCTTGAAACACTTTCAAGAAAAACACGTTGTTTTTGCGGAAAAGACTTTAAAATACGGATGACGATATCACAGCTGTTACATTTGCGTTTTTGATAATCGAGGTCACAAATTTCTCGTATATTAACAGGCTGTTTAGTAAATTGGTTTACGAAAAGTTTCCTTTCCACGTTTTAGCGTTAGTGTTTACCTACCTTTAATCAATCGTAAATATAGTACACAAGTAAAAAATTTTATGTGAGAACATTTTGTACTTATTACTTAGCTATTTATTTCGAAATATACTGGTTTCCAATTTATGTATTTGCTTGTTTTCATTATTCAGACTTATGTTCCAATAAAAGTACGATTGCGGTGTGGCCAAAGTCAAAATGCTTTGAGCAAACAAGAAAGCCTCGATTTCATTCGTAACTTGGATCCAAGGGAAACACAGGTAAATTTTCTTCGATAACTTTTTCAAAACGTTAAAACTTCATTTAAGAAACTTTTCAACAAGTATGAAATTTTGCTTTTTTCTTTGTTTATTTGGGATTTATTTCTGACAATCAGGCAAAGCTTATAAGGCACAGATCAGGCAAAGCTTGATCGAAAAGAATCTCCACTCGTTCAACAAATTTCAAAAATTTGATTTTGTTACCATTTTTGTTCAGTTTTGCGCAGTTAAATAGAGAAAGGGTCAAATTATTGGTCACAATATCGAATAGTTTAGCAGTAGCTTAAACATAATTTTTAGCCAGAATTTCAAAGCTTAAGGGAAAATATGCCTTAATTTCAAATGAGACCACTGTTTGTTTCTTAAGAATAACACTTTGCACAGTGAACGTACAAGTAGCTAGGTTTTTTAAGCTGTAATTCCGTCATCATTTTTTCACGTGATGAAAATATTGTAAAATTATTTGGCTATCCTCGTGGTTGCTTAACAAACAGTTCTTAAGATTGGAAACGAAATCGAATTTTGATGATTTTTCAAACGTATCAACATTTTTTTGGGTCACCCAATTTATTTTATGATTGAAAGGCGGCACAAGAAAAGTATTTTAAATTTTAGAATTTTACATTTTATTATATTGTTCTTTGAGGGGGTAATTAAACCATTGTTTACTGTTCTATCCAGCACCTGCACACCCCATTAACTGAAAATTATCGTGTAATAAATGTATGTGATGTTTTTTCTTAGGCTGATTTAACTGTTGTAAGTGCGAAATGTACTCAAACATGAATGTACTCGAAATGTACTCAAAATATCAAACATGAACGATCTGTCCTAAATCTTAAAATTTATATTTTAGGTTGTGGAGCATATGATTCCAAAAAACAGAAAGAAGGACATGAAAATTGTTTGCGATGAATCAGTTTTAAGATAAATGGGGAAAAATTACAGAGACAAGTTATTAAGGAAAGTCTCCATAATATCGCAAAGTTTGGAACGATCTTATTTAATTGAATATTACGGAACGGTTATTTAATTTGCAGAACGAAAATATAAAGGAACTTTTTTAAAAATAAAATTGAAATTATGTCACGCTCCACCAATTTTTATCACACAAGTTGTTGCATTTAACATAATCTATTTAAATTTGTTACGTTTTTCATAGTCAATATAGAATTTGTATTGGCTATGTTATCTCTGAATACCTTTAGAGTTTCGAAAATGTACATATAGTCATATTCATAGTCATCTTTATATTGTACGTGAATTGATATGCACATATAACTGGACAACTGAACTAGCTTACTGAAATGTTTCTACTTTATTGTTTTACGGTTAAAAGGTCTTTTAGTTTTGCAGTTTTGTAGTTTAATAGTTCTTTAGCTTTATAGGTTTGTAATTTTTTAGTTTTGCAGTTTTGTATTTTTTTAGCTTTGCAGTTTTGTAATTTTGCAGTTTTGTAATTTGGTAAATTTGTGATTTTGCAATTTTGTTATCGCCAAGCCTGTATAAGGCGAGTGAGTGAGTTATCGTATTTAACGTGCCTAGCCCGCGAAAGTCTCGAGATGACTTGTTTCCAGCAGGGGACACG
>JAYJMH010001899.1:0-55210 GCA_036873815.1 Phacellophora camtschatica
AATATATCTCACTCGTCAAGCAGGGATGAAAATAGCAGTACTGCGCAAGGGGGAAATTTAATGACGATTCCACAAAAGATGGCGGCAGGAAATTATTCCCAACATTCATCGCATTCGATGTTCGAATGCCTATTGAATTGCTAATGATTCAAAATCGAATGCAATGAGTTATGTGAATAATTTCCTAGCCGCCATCTTTTGCGAAATTGTTTATTCGAACAAACACACAAAAAAAGGTGTCAAAATCAATCCAATCCCGGGTTGTTAGTCACTTGGCTAAGTGGCCTATCTCAGCCAAGTGGGAGTAGGATATCCCGGCTCGTGCAAACAAGCCCTTAAGCTTGTAACTGTTTCAATATTTTTCCATATCAGATTGTTTACACTTCGGATTACGCGGAAAATCTACATGATGCGGAAAAGACTGAACTGGTAAACAAGAGCAATGACGTCCCACACATCTCAAACAACTCACTACAAATAGTTAACGTTTCCTTTTCTGTTTGTTTACATAATGCTATCTAATTTGCCATCTTCAAGGATGTTGCTAACCGATTTAACAAATGATATCATGCCCTGAGGCAGTTTATAGAAAGCTTTGTGTTCATTTAAACTTCTAGAAGGAATAGAAGGAAGTAACGAATCGTCATCCACTGCACGAATCGCTTTCGTGGGGGTAATAATTGGGAAATAAAAATAATCCATACGTTTTCGTAAAAGTAAACCAGGCTCTCTAATCAGTTAAATGAGTGACTTGTAGCAATGGTTGTAATTCTTGTTCCTACCCTTTGGATTTTTATCTGGAAATTTGCTGTGACAGTGTCAGATGAAAACTTTAGCAAATGGTAAGAAGCTACTTTTTTCAATGACTGTTTTAGTGACACGTGAAAAAAGAATACAGAACATTATTAATACACAACAAAATGTAAAATTAAACAAAACTGATGTAACAGAAGAGTAACAGCACAGTGTGTAATTTTTAATTTTTGTAAAGTAGGCCTAAATTAGCTGTAATTTAGCTATTCTTTTTCTTTGTGAATTGAGATGAGTTGTAAATACTATGAATGAAAAGATTTCACACCTTCCAGTTCAGCCATCCGTAAAAAGTTTGCTGAAGTTTCAATAAGACCCCGTTTACACGAGAGAAACTGGATCGATCCCAAACTGGATCAATCCCAAATTTGTACGGATAGGCCTTGCGTTCACACGGGTTCGCTCGGGATCGATCCGCTATCCGTGCCAACTTGGGTTCGCTTACCAAAGCGATCCAGTTTGGGATCGATCCCAAATCGTTCCCATAAAGTCTCGTGCAAACACCTTCAGACTGCTGGATCGATCCCAAACTAGTACGGATAGTAAACGAGGCAAAGAGAATTAATAAAATAGAGGCTTTTTGCCATTATTCTTGTTAATTAATGAATGAAACACGCTGTCCATTATTCTACTATTTTCATAATTCTTGATTACGACGAAAACATGGCGGGCGTTCATCAGAAAAGTATTTTAAATAATTTCTTCGTGGCTCTTTTGATGAACATATCAAGTAAACTGCAACCTGCAACTGGATATTATTGAATAAAATTTTTGTGTACATCCTCGTATTTAGAGCGCACAGTTTCCCAGTCTTGCCCGTTCGCTAGCTTGTTCATTTTGTAATCCAAAATAATTTGGAGCAGCTACCCCCTTTCTTTATCGGTCCAAATGAAGATTTTGATTTTCTTTGACGACGTTGATGTATTCGCAGCCATTTCAAAAGTTCGTATTTGGTGCGGAGAGGTGGTGGTTTGGCGGGTTTTTCTAAACACATGTGCGATTCAATGCGAATCTGTTTTGGATCGTTCCCGTGTGAATTTGGGATCGATCCCGTGTGAACGCATTTATAATTTTGGGATCGATCCCAAACTGGATCGATCCCAAACTGGATCGATCCAGTATAAATTCATTTAAAGCAATTTTAAATCGCTTTGTCGTTCTGAAAACCTATGTTTCACAAAATGAGATTTTTGTCGAGCTACTCAAAATCTAGCCTGATGAGTATGGACTGTAGTTGCTGATGAGAGGAGTAAGGGTTTACGCGGGTTCCTTGAAAGCTGTGCACGCAGGCTCTTTAAAAACTAGAGTGCAAAGAAAATATAACACTTTGCTTACTGGTGGTCAACATGAGGTGTCGGTATATTTCTAGTGCAAATATAGTTAATCTCAAAATCGTTTGGTGTTTATCACGAGTTGACAAAAAAACAAATGTAAAAAAAATTGTTTGTGCAAATAAAATAATTGCTTGTGCAGATAAAATAATTGTTTGTGCATATAAAAATTGACTCACAAGATTCTTCTTCAATTGCAAGAAATAACGAAGCACGAATTTCCCCATTTTTTCCAGACCAAAATTGAATTCTTTAACAAAAACCATGAGTCACCTTCAAATAAATCAAAAATATTATTGGTTATACATGCGGTCAAAACTTAACTTTTCCTGTGGTTTCTGTGCGGTCAATTTTAATGTTGCGGTAATAAATACTATAATGTTTTTATATTTTTAATATCCACTTAATATCCAAATATATTGTCAATATCTAATGGTATTAGTTTTCATATTTTTGTAATTTGAATCTTCGCAGCGCAAATTGGCAATGAAAAACACCCAAGATGCCGTTAACACTAAATGCTAATTTTATAAAATCTCTCCAGATAACATTATATTTGAAGGAGTTTCATCTCGTATATCAACGTATATATGGCAATCCATCACACTCTTGACTTTGGACGCAGAATCAAATGTTTTTGAATGAAACGTTTCCGACAATGCCATGTTTGGTACAGTAAAGAATTGTCAACAATTTAAGCTGAAAATCTCTTGGAGCGATGCCATTTCTTTCATTTTGGTATTCCCTAAACTGTGTGAATCCTACAATTTCAACGAACGCTTCTTGGAATAAACATTTCCTACAAAAGCTATTTTATACTTTGTTTTGTACGGTAAAGAATTGTTAACCAACATAAATTAAATTGATAATGACAATGCCAATGATAGTTAGTTGGCAACACTAACGTGACAACGATTCATCGACAGAAATAGTTGTGATGCAACGAGAAGTGGCATAAAATACCATGCAGCTGTATTGAGAGAAGTGGCATAAGATACCATACCATGCAAAAATTCTCATTTTATAAAATAAATTTTAAGTTAGAACAGCAGCTGTTTGAATCTTCCACATTGTCATGAATTAATAATTTGTTCACATTCAGCCCTGGGCTGAATTCCGTCATGTAATCGCAGGCAACATTCCAGTTCGGTCAACCGGGCTTGCCCTTTCCATGTAATCAGGCCCTTGGTCCCAGTAAGAATACGCATCAAATATTCATTTAATTGCATAATCCATTGTTAATTCTCAACTTTATAAACATTTTTAAAACGATAAATCGCTGTACCTCTATCAATCAGGTTTTCAACCTTTACATTCGACAGTTACATGCCTAATAATAAACACCAATGATTGATATATGAAAATTGACAAAGGCAAATTATTTTTCTAGATCTTTAAAAAGAATTTGACACCGTCAATCATTAGATTCTTTTTAGTAAGCTACAATTCTATAGGGTGGTGTCTGGCAAACTTATCTGGTTTAAATCTTATTTAAATAAGAGAATGCAATTCTGTAAGATTAATAACCAATCATCTAATGTTCATACAGTTACATGTGGTGTACCACAGGGATCTTGTTTTGGCCCTTTATTGTTTTTGACTTATACAAACGATCTTACACAATGTCTAAATAGTGCTCATGCTACTATGTTCAGCAAATCGCATTCCTCCAGCTCTTTTGAATCACTTAAAAATAATTTAAATGAGGAACTCGGTCAGCTTGATCATTGGCTTAAAGGTAACAAATTATAATTGAATGTTATCAAAACACCAGCTATGATTATTGGCTCGCGATCAAAACTCAAAAAAATAAAAGACCTGAATAATGCAGCAGGCAACAATTTTGAAATTAATGTAAACGCTATTGAAATTAATGTAAACGTTACTAATCGATGACAAATTAAATCGGAAAAGCCAAACAAAATCGGTTTCAAATTAAATTTCCCGCGCAGTCGGTCTCCTTAAGTATCCTAAAAGATTCACAGATAGCGATACTTTAAACAAAATGTACAAAATTATAGTTGAACCACATTTCAGATACTGTTGTTCTGTCTGGGGATGCTGCGAAGAAGGTTATTTAAATTAATTTCAGAACTTGCAAAAAAGAGCTGCCAGAATTGTAACGAGTAGCTCTAATGACTGTCCGTCAGCATCTTTATTTCGTAAATTGGGATGGCCAAGTATTATAAACTTTATTAAATTTGAATCATCAAAAATGATAATCAAATCCCTCAATAATCTTGCACCCGATTATTTGAAGGTACCTTTCAAGAAAGAAATTTGAAAAACTTAAGAAACAGGTCGACAGATCTGAAATTGCCTAGGATGAGAACTAAGACTGGTCAACTGTTTTTTTCCTATCGTGACCCTAAATTGTGGAACTCTTTATCAATTCCGGAAAAGCAATCAGTTTCACTCACATCCTTCAAATCAAAAATTGGATTCTGATAGCTCTTCTCGTTTTTTTCTCTTAATTCTATTTTTATTATTTAAGTCTTATTATTCATTTTAAAACTTATGTTGTAAATTGTCATTACGTTTGCTTTGTATTAATTATTCATTTTAACTTAAATTGTAATTAGGATTTTCAGCATGGCTCCAATGAAAAACAATGTAAACTGAATGGACTACCATGGATAAATAATAATGTAAAATGAATGAATAAAAAACGAATTTAAGCTCATAATCCATTTATAAAATCGCTCATTTTTGCAAGAGTTATCGCAGCCAACCAATTACATGTTCTTGGAATTTTTGTCATTCATTCAAGTGATGGACAAAAAATCGAGCATTTCTTGTGGTTTTAAATTGGCGCCACTGATCTGCATTGTGTAGCAAACTTGCCTGATTGATCAATTAAGCAATATATTCTGTTGTCACCATGTCGAGCCTGGTACATATTGCATTTTTTGTCTTGGTCTTGGTCTTGGTCGCCAGTGGCAGTTTTTCAAAATTCGATGCTAGCGGTAAAAAAATTCCCCTAGTAGCGGTAAACAAAGTAAGAGCATGTTTGTATGGAGATAAATCACCCCCACCTTCCAACCAGAAAGGTAAAATGATTTTCCTTGCATAAACAGGCTCCAAAAAAGACAATGAATACCTCATAATTCTCCAAAAACCATCAGCTTCATTTTGTTCCACTGCGAATAGCTCAACCTTCAGAGTTAGATTCTGAGCAAGGGCTTGGCTAGTGAAACAATCTCCAGCAAAAAGCGAGCAATTACGTCAAAAGTCCAATCAGAGACAAATCTTGCTTACAAGAAATCTTCCCAAATATTCAAGGAATTCCATGTAACATGCACCTACAAATAAAGTAAACGTGAACCAGTTAGATATTCAAGGCAAATAAATAGCATTTTGCACCCATGAGTCCACTCTTTATATCATGCACACAAGGGGAAGCTATTTAATCTCCAAGACAAAGAAATAATATTATGCACCCACGAGTCCACCCCATTACATCATACACACAAAGAGAAGCTAATTAATCTCCAAGACAAATAAATAACATTATGCACCCACGAGTCACGAGTCCACCCCGTTACGTCATGCATAAAAGGGGTCATGCACAAGTCACTTACATCATGCACGAGTCACGAGTCCACCCCATTACAATCAAGACAAAGAAATATTACATATTGGCACTGTTTTTTTATATATCAAGCAACGAAAATCACTAGATGGCTTTATGGATCATGGTGTTTTCTATTTTTGTTTTCCAACCACCCATCTATTTTTATTGTGTTCTTAAACCAATGTGATAATAATGCATGGGTGATGAGAAACCAATTGACAACAATCTTTTCATAACTAGGTATTGTATCAAGTTGCTTTAGAATCTGATCTAAAATAAAAGCTCGTGGTTGCAGGGAGTACTTCGTGACAAAGACAGGACGTCCGCCCAAATGATCAGTTTTGTTTTACACAGATCATAGATATTGGTCGTTATTGAAAATCCAAATGCATGTCCAGTCTCTGTCACAACGAAGTACCCCCACCCCCACCCCATCACAGGTGAAATAAAATAATATCCAATAACCAGTTTTGCTATTCCTGTCGCCAGCCAGAAAAATTGCTTTAGACGACTTCACGCTTCTATCCGCAAAAAGAATATAATATAAAATGTATCGAAACATATCAAAAGTCTCAAATATTCGGTTATTTCGCAAATATTCGGTTATTTTGCAAATATTCGGTTATTTCGCAAATATTCGGTTATTTCGCAAATATTCGGTTATTTCGCAAATATTCGGTTATTTCTGAGGTGGGGATGGTTCAGTTATAGTCATGGTTCAGTGGATAAGAAGAAAAGAATAGCCGCTCACTCTGGGACTTCTATTATAGCTAAACAACTGGTCTACTGCGAAAAGAGGTTGTCGTCCCAACAATAGAGCAGTTTTTTCATGCATCCACAATTAAATTTTGTGAATAATGTTTCTGAAATTCTCAAGTGTAGTTACTTACTGTAAATCCTGGAATCAGCCTTCTGGGGGCTAATTTTGTTTTGCCATTTTTAGGTGGGGGCTAATTTACAACACTTACAAATTCCAGAAATATTATTAACAAAATTTAATTGTGGATGTAAGAAAAACCCTTGGTAGCTATCTAGCATTACCAAGAAGTAAAACCAAGCGCTTTAGATTTATAAGATCACATGTTACGGCACGAAACAAATGAGTTTATGATCTAAGTCATTGACTACTTTTAAATGTGAAATGAGAAGCAGTATATTGATCATTCATTCAATTTCATTCAATGAATCCATAGGCCTGTATACAGTTTTTCATCATGTATTTCATTTTTCAATTGAAATTTTGCTGCTTTCTTTTCAAATTTGTTGACAGGCAATGTAAGATTTAACGAAGAAAAAGTGTAGGGATGTTTTTAAATATAACTAAAGGTATCAAAATAATCACTGACTTTATTGATCATGGTGTTTTCTATTTTTATTTTGGTTTCCCATCACCCATGTGATAATAATGCATGGGTAATGAGAAACCAAATAATTGCAAACACACAACGATTCTTGAAGTCCATTAATTTCTGGCTGACATGAAACAGAATGAGCAAAAGAGAATTTTGTATTTAATCTGGCTATGAGTTTTATGCTGAATCCTATATAATGAGATCAGTCAATCAAACCACATAGTTTTATCACGTGATCATAAATGCTATGAATCGATTAGCTACTTGCAAAATGTAAACAAATCAACTTATGAATAAATTACAAAACTATCCTATGCCAACGAAGAGCGTAATGTTGGCGCAATTTTGATATTATCATATCCAACAAAACCTTTACGAGCAACAAAATTTAACTAAATGAATGGCCAAAATGAAAACACACTGTAAAACATATTAATTATCTCAAATTGTACATCGTCAAAGGCGAGAAAAATTAATGGGACACTGGCACACGAAGCCGCTTTTTCGCCTTGGCCTTAATATAACAGTAACGTTCAATGCATGCGGAATATGGAATATGGACACATGGAATATGGACACAATAATACGGAATATGGATACATTCCCAGTATATACATACACTGTAACAATAAAGTTAAAGCGACATTAACAATTTAAAATTTAACAACTCTTAGACTTATGGCATCAGGGTAAAACATTTGCCGTATTTACGCCGTCAGCTACTTTTTGTCACAGATCTCCAGTCACAGAGCTGTTCTGCAGTTACATCATAATTTCATTTTGGTTCTGCATTAGAATTAATCGACTGCCTACAATTATTTAATAGAAATATTTTGGGACCACCTGGCAGTAATTTTAATGGGAAAATCAACGAGAGTATCACCCAAAGTGTGTTTCATTATATGTCATACGGGTGCTTCGTTCTTAAAATAGCTTTTTTCAACAAGTATCTGTGAATTTAATTGTTCTTGAAGTGTAGTTTTATTGAATGTTGCCACATTTTGAGTGATACTATCGTTCATCGAGCACCTCGATGTGCCAGTAAACAACTTATTACAGGAGTTGCTGGTGAGTTCGGCGCCAAGGAAAACCAAAGACTCTTGTCGAAAGCACCAACTTTTCCTTGCAATAACAACGCATTAAGACAGACAGTCAATATGTCCCAATTTCCAATGTAATAGTTTCAGAATAATAGACCCATATATCACGTGACAAATGCACACGAAGGATGCAGATAGATACAGATAAAAATGCTAGACTATGGAAAAAATGATAGCTGATAAAAATGCTAGCGATTACCCAGCATGGCTTGAAAACGAAATGCCGTCGTCAAAACAATGAATGAAATTTGTGACCATGAGATTTGATCGCAATGGCAACAAACTATTGCGTGGAAATCAATTTAATTAAGATATTAATGAATGGGAATGTTATATGAATGGCAATATTTCACGACCATAACAAATAACTTGCATATAACACCAGCGACAGCCAAGTGTGCCTTTAAGTTAACAGCAGGATCTCGGCCCCGTCTCTCGTGTTATCTTTATAAAATATCTACTGTGTGTGACGAAAACAACATGACTAACCGGACTTCAAAGTGAGTTTCAATAACTAACTTAGCTTAAAGACAAACGTCGCTCGTTATATGCGCCAAACTTAATAGCTGAATTGAGTGCATGTGAAAAGTGACCTTCAACTTGAGTTCAGTTAGTCATATTTGATTAAGTGGAGCAAAATGCATTTGAAACGATTGGTCGAGTCGCATTATGCGACATTTGAGTGATTTCGAGTAAAATGTTGCTCTTCTTGTGTGCCGAACCTGATGTATAAGTTATTTTGAGTTTAAAAATTCAATTTAATCCAGAACTGAATTAGGAGCAAAACCCTGAAAACCAGAAATTGTTAGATTTTCATAGCATTTGTTGAAGAATTGAAATCTAATGCAAAAGTCTCTTTTAAATTATCTTTTGGTGCATATATTTATAAGAATGATCAGTGTCCCAAAATTGTTTTAAAATGGCACACATTTGTATCATTACCGGCAACGGTAATAAACAACATTCGTCCAAAATTTCAAATTTCAAACATCTTTAATGTGATAAGCGTCCATTTCTACGCACGTGATAGTCCAGTCATTATATGTTGCCAAAGGTCTCGTTTTTTGTGGCAGCTCTTTCGTATCATTTCCAGCAAATCGTTGAATTTAGTCATGCCGCCTGGAGCCATGCAGAAAGCACTTCTGGCTTTTCGAAGAAGTTCAACAAAATCTGGATGGCGTGCCGGTGCTAGAAGAATAAGATCTCGTCTAACAAGTTCAGAGTACATTGTCAGGCATTTGACGACAATCGGACTCACAGCCGGGGAGCGAAGATGTGATGCTAATTGAGCAGGATTGTATAAAGCAAAGTGCCTAGCTGCTTCTAATGCAAGATCATGCAAAACATATGGACTAGATACGGATGAAATAACAATGGTACAAAACTTGCGCAAATATTGAGGGCCTAAGGAAGCCGATAAAGCGCACAACCATCGTATGTCGTCAGAGCACGGGGGTGAAGGAGCATATTTTACGTCAGATATTTCCTCCAGACCACGATTAGCAAGCCCTTCTAATGCTGCCATGCCTACTCGAAATGCACTCCTCAGTTCTTGAGGTATTTCCGACGTTTCAGTCTCTGCAGGATATGTAGCGATCGGCATACGCATTGCATCGACATTGGGAGGAATTACCTTGCCTTTTAAAACGTGCTGAGGCATTGGGCAGTGGTGTAGTGAACCAAGGTACTGTGGATATATCCACGAAAAAGAAGCAACTTCGTCAGAATGATTGAAACTGCCCTTAGAGTGCGTTAAATTTCGAGTAAGCATGTCTTGTGCCATTTGGTGCATTTGTTGTTGAACATATTGTTCTGCTGTTAAGACAGGTGCAGGTGAAAAACATAAATTTTCATCAACGCGGCCTTTCGATGAATGAGTGTCTCCTAGCCGTTGTTCTGTGTCGCTGAGATGGGCTTTGTCGGGCATACGAACAAACGCCCTGCCTCTGGAGTGCTGCCTATCAAGAGGAGCCTGTCTAGGAAGAGTATTTCTCTTGCTATCTTTCTCTGAAATATAATATTGGTTTATTCGATCTGACAAAGATGCCTCGTTTAGTGGTTGCTTATTGGAAGCAGGGGTTGATAACGGTTCGCGAATAGGATTTTCTCTCTTAGTTTCGTTTTGATTTGCAATGTTCCGTGGGCTTCTATGGGACTCTTGAATTGAATTTTCGTGAATAAACTGCCACTGCCGTGCAACATCAAACAAAATTTGTGGTTGTATCCCACCGTTTCGAGAAGCTGATTCTACCCCCGTACAAGCGCTTGCTAACATAATCATGTCCTGCTCTTTACACATGGTAATGGAGAGTTGAATCTCGCCAGGGTTCAGCGTGTGTGCCTGCGCAAGACACGACAGCACCAGCTCAGCAGAAATGCGTCGCAAAGGTAAATCTCCTGATCTGGAAGCCCGCGACGCGATGTCGATAACTTCTGAAGGAGTGAGAACACTATCCCATTTATTTTTCAACAACTGTATTGCAGAATGCCCAATGTCGACAGTCTTGTCTGCAATCCACGACACGTGAGATGAATAGGTTCGTGACAACCATTTTGGGGATATTTGATTCTGCAAATAGAGCGAAAACACGGCAATCTCGAACGCAGCCAATTGCAGCCGCCTGTGGGGTCGCGGAAGAGAGATATCCCCAGCAGCATGATCAAACACTCGACGGCCTATCGCTTTAGATAGAACGTTCTTGGCAAGTTCAAACAACGCATGCGCGTCGCACTCAATTTTGCGATTTTCTGATTCTCGGTCAGTGGTTAATTTCCCTGCATTTTTCTTCCGTTGCATTTCTGTGCTGTTCAGCTTTTTCGTCGCACATGACTCTGCCCATGATAATGCAGGGTCCCAGGTGTTTGTTCCATCAATACTTCTCGTAGTTGAAAATGCGTCGTCGCGTTTGTACGCATCTGATGTTGGCTTATTTTGTTCTTCGATATTACAGCACCTGGCGTCCGCTACACGCCCTTCAATGTCTTTTGAAGTTTCGTATCGTTTTTGTGTAACTTTGCTACTTAACAAATGTACGTTTTCTTTCTTCTTGCTTGCACTCTCTGCTTGAATATCCCTTTCGAATCCCATTCCCGCATGACGATAATTATCACGTTTAATTTCCTGTTCTTCTTTTGTTGTCACTGTAAACTTTTCTGTCGCATCGGTCAATCCGCTAACAACTACATCGTCATGAACCTCGGGCTTCCTCACTGAAACAATATACTTTTTCACGTCATCTGACTTTTGAGCTTTGTAAGCGGCTAACTCTTCGCTTTCACTGGAGTTCAATTCTGGTGATCTGCCGTGTTGCCCAGAAGGAAGACTCTCTGAACTACAATTTGCAGAGTCGGAACTTTGTTCGTCCTTCCTGCGGCTCGTGGCATTTCCTTCTAAAACGCTAACCTTCATTTGTAAAACTTCTGTAATAGTCACTGTCACGTTGCTTGGGGGACTAGTCTCTGCATCCCAGTCTTCAGTAAACGAGGAACCTGCTGAGATTGGGACAAAAGGTTGGTGAAATTTTCGCGTACATTTTTTACCTTTCACATATTTCTTTGCAGTTCTTTTTCTATTTTGTTCACTCCTTTCGTCGCTGCTTTCTTCGGAAGTCCATCGATTGTGTCTGCAAAAAAATTGTAAAAAATGATTTCTAATAAAAAGCTTGAACCCTTTCACCTCCGGGAAAGGCAATTTGCGCCATTATCAAACAATGTAAAACGTCATAACTTCAGGAGGGAAATAAGGAACGAACGTAATATTAATTTCAGGTATTTCAATGTAAGTTGAAATTCTAAATTAAGTTCGTTTGATTCTGCTATTCCATGCAAAATGAAGTTAAAATGTAAACTCTCATAATTTCAGGAGGGAAATGAGGAACGAACGTAATATTAATTTCAGGTATTTCAAAGTAAGTTCGAATTCTAAATTAAGTTCGTTTGTATGTGCTACTCCCTGTAAAATGAAGTTTAAATAGGATTTGTCATTTAATTGCAAAGAAACACGGGGGGGGGGGGGTGAAAGGGTTGTGCCTTAGCCTAACAGTTAAAAGCTTAAAAATTTAATCATTTCAACCGGAATATAAAAATGCACGTATCATAACATGTTGTTCCAAATTTTCATTGGGTAAACATGTAAAAATAAATTAGATTTATTACTAAACAATTTCTAACTGCTGAGATAATCTGAATTATTTTATACAGTAGAAACCCGCACAAAGAACCGCAACTTTTAAGAGCTATCAGGCGGACGTTAGTATGTTGAATTTCAGAAAAATGCTTTTAAACTTTCAATAAAATGGGGGAAACAATTTAAAAATAAGTGAAAACTAAAACAATTCCCTAATTTAGAAATTTTAAATTTTATGCCCTAAAATTAAGAACCTCTGCTGGGCTTAGCTTCAAAACATAAGGTTCTTATATGGGGCTTTTCGCTGTATCCCAATAGCTATGTTTTCAAAGTGTGTGAAATAAGAACGCTTGCAAGTGGTGCCCAAAAACATTTCTTTTCTGCAAGTTTCTACCGTGCATGTTTAGATCTTAGACTTTATTACTTAGAAAAATTATGATATACCACGACTCATGAAAACTAAGAAAACTTTCTGCACTTGGGTTTTGCGCCTCGTAATCGTAATTCGAACTTCCGAACAATAATGACAAATTCGAACTTCGATTGTAAAACTCTGAGAAGACTCGCACCAATCTATCCAAAAACGTTGGAATAGCCAAGTCCAGAATTTGTGTTCTAACGTTACCAGGCGATTTTGCTCCTAACATTTCACTGTATTTTCAATGGGTCATATCTCTATCAGGAGTCGAAGAGTTAAAGTTGGTGACACCTGAAGACGAGTAACGTCCTGTGTGTATCAAAATACATTCATAGTACATAATATTTAACTTAATTTGTATTCTCAACATATCACTCGACGTACAAAACGCAGAACAAGATTAAATTAGTTAAAGTTAGTGTTTGCATAAATACTGACTTACTACAAAAAAAGACGACAGTTGGGATCTTAACAATAACGGAACAAATTCAAGACTGCCCCGGGATGTTGAAAATACCAAGACTGGCAGCTCAATTCGCCAGAATATTTTATAAGTTGTTATTATAGCAGGAGCTTAAGAATGAGTTTAATCCATTGAATTACTTAATTTCTTTTACAAAAACAAGCATAATTTTGGTATTCCTCAATCCAGGCTGATAGGCATTAATAGTATAATGCTCGTCAGACGAAGCTACTTCTTAAATTATGATACAATTCCAGAGTAAGGAACAGGATGAAACACATTTCATGAGATGGATATTTTGAAAGCGCCATGTAATCAAAGAATATAATCCCAAGATGTGATTTTGGGGATGATCCAAACGATGATATGTCAAATGATGAAGTAACTCAAAAATAAAATGGAACGACAGAAAAAGATGTTTTGGAATGTCATTGTAATAAGTTAATCCACGGTGGATAAGTCTTACTTGCAGAATAAACGCACGTAAAGAGCATCAAAACGGATTTTAATAGACCCTCCCAGAATTATATAACCTCAAAAAACCTAAAATCGTCGATAAACGACATAAAAGGTAGTTTAAATAGATATAAGAAGTAATAGAAAGCTGGATGAATGATAACTAAACCGGTTAATTATAATAGCTTATCAATCACTTTGCGATCAACTGAAAGTGCATTTGACATGACTCTTGATGGGCGGAACTATAAAATGAAAATTTCAAACAGAATATGGTAATGATAAAAACAGTAGTCAGAAGCCTTGTTTGTTAAATTGTTAAATTTTGATTATTAAACAAGTCAAAATATGTACCAGATTGCTCAACGAAAAACGTTTCAGCAATAAGAAAATCACAAACATTTGATTTTGATAGAAATATGCATTTAAATTTTTTATTGATAAGCAACTGTACTGAAATTAGTTTGAAAATAAAGCAACTCTACTTCTGAAATCAGACAGAAGTAAGCAATTTACAAGAGAAATTGTAATTGGAGCAAGGTCTTGTGCTTTCCTAGTAGGGCACTGTTGCCATAAAAGGCACCGTTTCTGCCCAGAACTATTTTCAATTATACTGTCTTAAATTACCCAGTAATATTTTCAATTATTATTATTTTTTTTTATATTCAGATAACAATTTTACAATAAAAGCTACATTCTACTATACTTTCTAATTACAACTATACGAATTAATGCATTTGCTTCCAAAGGCAGGTTTTCATCTCCGTATAAAAGAAGCTGCAAAATATTATTGCCCGGAGCTTCAGAATATCCGTACGTTTGGAGCACATCGTTAGCACCAGCGAGAAGACTGCGCCTGTACCCTGTGAAAGAATTGCAGAGCGGCAAAAAATGTTCCGTGTCTGTTATGCCATCATTTATTGGGCACATTGGGTTGATTGTATCTTTAAAATTGTGTCTAAATTTGTGGAAATTGAGTTTGCTCAGCCCAACCCTCAATTGAGTTAAGTGCGCAATTCCTTGTGGATTGTAAATACCATATACGGAGTTAGCAGGAGGTCTAATCTGTGAAAATAATTCCTTTTTAAAAATGCTAACAGAAGTGGATGCCCTCAACACAGGATCAAGTTTATTCTACTCAGTTGTTTAAGCCCAGTATTAAGTATATAAGTAAGTTTTATTTGCCACATAATTTAAAGTTTACAATTAAAAATTTAAATAAAAGAATACAATTTTACACAATTTGTAAAGTAAAAAATGATAAGAAATGAATACACAATAAAACATTAAAAACACACACCCCTAAACTAAAATGGCAGGGATAGCACTAAAAGATCGAAAAGACCTTGATTCCATAACGGCTAAAAGTAAAAGCAAGCTTTTAAGCAACTTGAGTTCCAAATTTTGCCTGACTGTTAAGCAACTTCAGCACTACCCTAAATTCTAGGTGAGTAGGTGAGTAGGTGAGTAGGTGAGTAGGTGAGTACGCAAGTAAGTACGTAGGCCGCAGCCGGAGGCGACCCAAAGAATCCTCTTTCATTAAAGGATCGACAACTGAGGTGGTTGTAGTTTTCTACTTAGACGTTGCCTATTGCACACTTGTAATGTTGTTACAGAAACAGACTGAATCCTACCTCTTTTGGTTCAATTATTTTTTTTTTTAAGTTAAAAAGATCTTTTTATTGTCGTATTTAATAGAATAGATAATTGGCCTCTGTTTCAAACTTTTCATGAATGAAACGAAATTCGCAAACTTTATTTACCCAGACAAAATATGCAGTAATTCCTGGTGGTCATGTATGAAGTATGCGAAATTTTCTTCAAAACGACGCCAGACTAAGTGACCCTTTGATTAACTTATCTTAATTTAAGTGAACAAATAAGTAGTTGTTAGGTGGGGTAGTTGTTGGGTAGAATTTTGGCGTTTCATATTATTGGCGCCAAAAAGATTAAGTGAATTTGGCGGCGATTGAATCTGACTGACAGTTTCCAGCGTTACTGGTCCAGTAAGATTAAGGCTGACTGTAGCCAAAAAGATTAAGTAAATTTGGCGGCGATTGAATCTGACTGACGGTTTCCAGCGTTACGGGTCCAATAAGATTAAGGCTGACTGTAGCCCCTCGAGCAAAGGTCGCAATAAACTGAGAACATATTCAAAATTTAAACACCAATTTAAATGTGAGCCATACACGAAACTAAACAATAAATCCCTCAGGAGGGCGCTCGCTAAGTTTCGCTGTAGCGATCATAGGTTACGCATCGAAACTGTAAAGATGCCACAGTAAAGATGTGGAAGGTGAACAACATTTTTAACCACCTGTACAAATTATGATCTTTTACGGGATAATCTTTACAAATGTTTTGAAGAAAGGGTGCTAAATTTTGGGCTACTCTCTGAAGATAGTAAATTTATCTATATGCTTTTGTGTGAAGACTCACAAATTGTAGCTAAAGAATGGATTTGAAATGCGTTATTTGCCTAATTCCAACTAGTATAACTGACCTGAAAACTTATGATCACACCATCTATACAGCTTTATATTTAGCATCTAATTTTTACCTCGTATGTCGTATTACACAATTACTAACTTTGCTAATTAGTTTAGTTTAGCTTATATGACCACGCTCCTGTAAAGTGTAGCATGTCATTAATGATCAATTGAAATTGTTTAATTTTGGCGGCGATGGAATCTGACTGCTCGTTTAGCCTGAACACTACGTAGATTCGACAATCTGTTTTCCTTCGACATTTGGGCAATATTTTGAATTGCTTGTGCAAATTCTCGGGTTGCATTCCATGCTGTTCTTTAATATGGCAACCGATGGCCGACGCTTTGTGTTCGATTAGATCTTGCAATAACGTGATTTATTAATTTTTCATAATTATTTATACCTTAAACCAGGTCGTGTTTAAAGTAGCAAAATTACACTATTATAAATGGCCTGGTAAAGTACTGAGATTTTAACAATTAATTCAGCCTTTCGTGTACATGACAATGCAAAATAAGGTTTATTTGCAACATCTCTAATTTTGGTGATTTTCGGAACGCCGGAACTCAAAATTTACACGCCTTAACAATATTTGCAATTTTTTCTTTTACTGAATGCGTCTATTTCTATCTGCTCAAGTACCCAATCTGAGCCTCGAAAGGTCTACATATTCTACAATCGCATTCATCTTCTTTCCAGAGTTTCATTTTTCTTTTAAAGTTGGAAAGGGTATCCGATTGTTTTACGTCTTTGGGAAGTGAATTTCTAATGAAAAGAGGACGACACAATTTTTTTGTCCTTGGGAGCATTCAATTCTTCTGGGAAAAGTTCCTGCGAATTTAATTGTTTACATATATGATTCCCGAATTTTAAATTTCTTTTTTAAGTTGCATGTACATTTTTCATTCAAAATTAACCAAATTTTACTTTCGGATTTACCTTTTTCATTAAATTTTAAGAAAACTATTCATTGTCAAAATACCTTCCTGGGGCAGAAATATCAATGAGACAATTTCCTGAGAGCACCGCTCCCGTGCTCCCAAACTTTATCGTCCCCTGCTGTTGATGTTGCATAAATTTACATGATCCTGAATTTAGTACCAGGGTCTTTCCTTTCTAACACGTGTCCTTGGGAAGGGAATTCTGAAAAACTGCTAATATCTTAAGATATATTATCTCGATTAATATCTTATATCTTAGATATTGATATGTTGGCAGGAAATCGTATTTTAATGATTAGAAGAAGGCTGGAAAATATTATCTAGTGCTTGCAACCGAACAAATCAACCTGGAAAATTCCCTGCAAAATGTTAACAATTTAATGTTAAAACAATTCTACTTTTAAAAAAATCTGCAAATTTCTGGCAAGGTTATTTTTGGTAAAATTTCCTGCGACTGTTATTCACACAGTCGGGTGTTTTCACATGCCCTGATTAGAAGTATCACGATAAACCCCGTTATTTTATTCATTTCAAACAAAATATGAAGTTCTCTGTGACAAATTATGCAAGAATTGAATAAAAGAATTTGGTTGATCGTTGTTCTTCTTGTCATGAAGCTTACCTCATTTATCTCAAATTTTTAATTGAATATTAAAACGTAACTAAATAAAGTTTAACTAAAAACTGCTTACCCTTTTTGCTGTGGCTCATTAGGAGCTTTTGAAAATTTCCTGGGTATAGCACCACCGCGGGCTCTAGTGTCTCTCCCATTTAAACCTTCAAAATAAAATAGGCACAATTGAAAACATTTGAACAGGAATAACTAATGATCTTTGAAAATGCACTGTAAAAATAACCAAGCAGGGTAACCTTCAACAGGGGGAACTTTGTGAACAAAAGATTGCGGTTTCAAACATGACTATTCCAGATTAATTACTATTCCAGATTAATATACTCCAGATTAATCTCACTTTTTTACCCATTTGTCTGTCAGAGTATCAAAGGCAGAATCTGTAAAACAAAAGGTTCAGAACTGAACATAAAAATCAAATTTATCACTCGAAGGAACAAATTTCACGCCTCTAAAACCGCAAAATTTTGCTCTTTGCATTGCGGTTTGAAACCTGACAATGCGATTTGCGATTTGAAAGAATAGGTTTCACACTCTGAGTGCACTCAATCAAATCAATATATACAAAGGCAGCTCAATTTTATGATTTCGTTTATTATGATTTGCTTGGCTGCGTTCAAGGTGTTGAAATCTAATCTTTACAGTAAAAAATTGCATTTTCACGTTTGAAATCGTAATCCTTTTTATACAAAATTCCCTCCTGTTGGGTGCTTCACTTGGACTCACTACACAAGTTCCCTGTACTTTCGCTCTTTGTTGTTGTTGTTTTCGCTCGTCAGCGGAGGAATACCAGGCGGAGGAGCAAACTAACGACTTTTTTATTGAGTCTATGCTTCACTATCCAGTCTTACGCGGATGTGTGACAGTTTTAGGCCATTTTGCAGCTTTAAATTCTTTACGTTTCATGCTAAAATTCTAGGATTGGTATCCTTCTTCTTAGCATTAAAATTCTGGGAATGAGCATTTTTAAAATTATTTGAACTATAGATAAATTTGAAGTTATGAAAAGAAAAGTTTGTAATTTTTTTAAACTTTCCGCGATTATATGTTATCATAAATAGTTACTTTCAATAAAAATATTAGTACCAATATATAAATAAAAAATTAAACACAAACAATTAAAATTAAATTTTGAGTTTTAATTTTTCATTATATATTAGTACTAATATTGTTATTAAAAAAAATTATTTATGATTATATATATGGTATATTATATATATATATATACGCAGACAACATATTTTTCATTATATATTATCATACCCAGATGGCTTCCCAGATAAATGTCCGGTTACCACCCAGATAAATGCCCTCGAGTTTCCAATGAATCAGTCTATAATTCTGATAGGTGTGTACAGTTCTAGGATTTTCTATAAAAATCATACCAAAAATCTGGGATTGGGTCGTGACAAACATTCCGCAGCATTATGGCCAGGTGGAGATGGCCCCCCCCTCCTCGCCCCCTCGGAGAATAAAATGACAACCCAAAAAGCATACCATCATTCCTAATTTCAGGTTCATTTTGTGTCTCGATATTCTTCTCCAATTCATGGTGAACTTCTAACTTTAAGAATGTCTCCAAGATTTCCTTCACTTTGTCGTCTTCATTTTTACATCGCCATAACAACGTAAATGCTAAGTCACTGCGCAGGCGTCGAATACTCTCGCAGAGCATTGAATGATGTAACTCAGAAGTGTTTATTTTCCAACCTAAAATGCAATCAAAATCTAGTTTTATTGCTAATTCGTGAACACTCGGACAAAGAAATTAAAAACTTGGACATACTTACCTAATTTAAAACTACTATTCAAGACAAAGCGAATTCTCTAAAGCAGAAAATCAAAACATGGCTTTGTTTGCTTTGGTTTTCTGCTTGAGTGAATTCGCTTCGTCTTCGAAGGCTAATCGCTTTGAAATTGTCTTTTTCTGAAATTGCCTCTTTTTGAAATCGCTTTGAAATTGTCTCTTTGAAATTGACAAAATCTGCTCTTGTGTGATGAATACATTTTTTTAAATATAACCCATCAATCGTGGCTACTTTCACATATGAAAAACACTCGTACCTGAAGCAGTGATTGCAGTTTGATAGCCAAGTTTGTGGTCATCCTCAGTAACGATGCAATCAGCAGTGAACTTGTTTTCCTTTTCAGGCAAGAGATTTGACTGGACCTGAGCTTCTGACAATACTTCAAATAAATAAATAACCAATGCAAGAGGCAGCGATTGGGGATCAGCTGACAATCGTTTGTTGCAAATTGCTTTTGCCGTCAATCGTATAAGGTCAAGTTGTTTTTGACTAATTGTGATCAGTTTCAATGCTGAACGTAAGTTTATTTCGCAGTGAACCAGTTTCACCTGAAAAGAACAATGAGCAGAATTTTCAGACTAATATCTGAGAGAAAGTCAAGGTATGAACCAAACTCCTCCTCTCGATTGTAATTATTGAACACTTTATCGTCATATATCAAATGCAAAATATGGTAGGCCCTTTCTCGTTTATGGACTAGAATCATTCAATCCTTTCACCTAGCCCACTGATAAACAATGTAAAACACCATATTTTTAAAAAGCCGAAGTAGCCGGAATTTTGTGCCTCGGTTCATAAGTTGCAGCAAGAGAGAAATTATTCGTCTGCACTACCCATTTCAAAATAAATCTTGCAAAGCATTCGCCTGTTTATTGCAAATAAATCCGCGCTTGAAAGGGTAAAACTTCGTAAAATTTCGTCGGATGCTAAAGGTACACAAATTCTCTAATTCTTTCTAACTAAATACATACCTCCAGAGATTTTGTACATGCAGGTTTCCTCGAAAGGCCTAAACCAAACAGAGCTAACTTGAATGCTAAGTGCTGCCACTCAACTTCGTCTCTGAGAACTTTGCAAATGAAGGCACTCTTCAATGCAGCCGAAATGTGGTCAGACTCTTTTGTCGCAGACAGAAAGTTAGCCGGGCCTACGATGGCTAGCGATGGGCAATTGTCACCGGATAAAGATAACAGCTTTTTGGACAAAATGATGGCTAAGATGATAGAGACATTTGAGTATCCTAAAATGTGCAGAGCTTGAACGCAACTGAAGAGATCATCAATGTCAGCACTGTCATCGCGGGTGTCCGTAGAAATATCTGAACATACAGCCAGATCAGTTCTGAAATGTAATCGAAATAAATGTTTGCTGGAGCATAGTTCTTAACAACATTTTCACCCCCCGGAAAGGGCCATATGGCCCATTAACAAACAACGTAAAACATCATATTTTCTGGAGGTAAATGCGGGCAGAATTTTATATTAATTTTAGATATTTCAAGGTTAGTTTATCTTATGTGTTAAGTTGGTCTACATGTTCTACCCCCTGCAAAAATAAAACTTGTTTAGGATTTACCTGTTTAGCATAAAAGGGTCTACGCAGGGGTAAGATGGGTAGGCTTGGAGTATAATGGGTAATGCATACAATGTTAATAATTGCCACCAAAAGCCCGATTTACAAATGTTCTTGGGCTGTAACCACTGGAACTACACGAAACACAGTTTGATATCGTGGATGTTGATTTGCCAGTCAACGACATGCTATTTTAAATATTTTGCACTGCTCATCTTACCCTCAGCATTCCCATCTTACCTCAGTATACCCATCCTACCCTAAGCATACCTATTTCACCTATAATTATATATAATTATATATAAGCTACATAGATTAAAATATTTTCCCTATAATAAACATATTTTAAATGACTTAATTGAGATCCGTTCTAAACAACAATCACATCTGCTTTGAAAAATTCAATTATTATCTACACTTTCCCCCAGGAAGGGCCATATACCCCATTTATAAATAATGGAAAACTTAAGATTGTCAGGAGGTAAATTCGGACGCAACTTCGTATCAAGTTGCAATATTTTAAAGTAAGTTTATCTATTGAATTGAATTAGTTTGCATGTCTTATCCCCTGCAGAATGATATTCTGACAAAATTTAATTGTTGGATGTGAATCCTGGCGTGAAAAGGATAAGCATTTCTGAAACATAGAACAAGTTCAAAAATAGTAAGAAGGAGAAATTTTGAGTTGGGGTCTGGTATATTTATGTGGCGCCTCAAACTATGTATCTGTTCCAAATTTCATTCCTAAAGCCTAATTTTGAGCATAGTTACGATAGATGCCTAAAAAGGACTGGACCCAATTCAAGCACCCTACTCTAAAAATAGAACTGGAGGAAAATTTTTAGTGGGGTCTAATTATTGATCTTATTCAACGTCTCAAAATATGCATTCATGCAAAATTTCTTTACAAAAGCCTAATTTGTAGCATAGATACCCCAATGGGTAATAAATACCCCAATCAAGGTAGTTGTATTAAATACCCTCAATCAAAGGACTGGGTTCAATTATCCCAAACTCTGAGTTTTCCCTTCGGACGTCGTTTTGAGCACAATTTGAAACTTGTAGCCTCGTGGATTTCAAGGTACAGCCCTGCAAACGGAGATAGTTTTTTGGGTCACCCGAAAGTTTGTTTACAATATGACATAGTTGTTTACAATAATATTATTATACACATCCCTGATTTAGACCAAACCCTCTATAATTATATGGCATCAGTTTGTACCAAAGAGTTACAATGCTTACGAAATGTGAAATTAAATGCTCTAGGAATAAATTAAATGCTCAAAATAAATGCAAACCAATGCAAAGTAAAACAAATAAGGTTTTCAACACTTTCATAAAAATATCCTCTTTACTAACACAGTGAAACCTCCACAAAACGGGCATAATTGCAGATAAATATAACTTTTACTCTATCCTTTACTTTCATCACATATTTCTTAGGGGACCATCATGGAATCAAGGTCTTTTCGATCTCATAGTATTATCTTTGCCACTCTAGTAGGGGTCTGTGATTCTTAGAATTGTATTTATGTATTAACTTTTATTATTTTCCTTCAAAATTGTGTAAATATTTTATCCTTAATTTAAATTATTTTAAAAATTGTATATAACTCTTTTAATTTTTAGTGGCATTAAAATATTTACTTACTCGTGGGACCAATATTACTGTACGCTGTAGAGGTGTCCGTTGTCTGGAGGGGTGATATATGACCCAGTAAAATTTTGGGACATATTATTGTCCCATTGTTTAGAGGTGTCCGTTAACAGAGGTTCCACTACAGTCATTTACAACGAGGTAACGTTCTTAATTAAATTATCAAAACCATACTCATTAAAACTTTCGGAAAAAGTAGAAACGTCTGATGCAGATGGCGGGGAATCTAAAACATAAATAAATACTGATATGCATTTCGAAGGAGCAATTCAAAATAATAAAAATATGTAAATGACTGAATGTAAATGTAAACATAATATTGAAAAAATGAGCCACGTATGAACAAACATAGCCCCCGTGTAAATATTAATTTATCATGTAATTATTGGGCAGATGCACAAATGGTCCAGAGTGTATGTGATATTTGGCCATTAATCGCACTCAATAAAGCGCTGTGAAAAGATCTTTAATTGCGCTCAATATATTTCTCATGTGCATTATAAAGAGCCTATCTTTTCAACAACATTCAGCCAGAAAAGTTGAGAAACCTCTAGTTTACAACTTCATTTTTGACTAATTTCCAAAATATTAGCATACTGAGCAGATAATATTTTACAGGATTTCTCTTCCAATACTCCTCGAGATAAACAGGCTGAAATCAAGTCACCCACAAATAGAAAATGTACTTTCCAGACCATGTCAGACCAGAACCAGAAGTACTGATAACTTACTTAAATTTAAACACCAAATGTTCCAACAAAAGTTAGGTACTGTACAGCTCAAACTCCTTACAACTTAAATTCCCTGTCGACTCGAACTGTTCTGTATGTCCCTTGAGAGTTTCCAGTATTGATTTAGCTTTGGTTATCTCGAAGGCTCGCTATGTTAAAATATTTTCCGTTCAACCGTTTTGTTCCACACACAGCTTCAGATAAACATTCATACGTTTGCACTTTACTAAGAACCTTACCAAGTTAATCAGGACATTTCTAGGCTCTTATATTTCACATATATGTTTTTACTGAAAGAGAACGATGTTTGTGTTGAAAAGATTCCCACAAAAAACCGTGATCAAATAAATTCAAGTAAATTAAATTACCAAAATCAATTCCGTAGCTCTTTAGAAGTTTCTTCCAATCTTTCTGCATTCGCACCACATCAATTGCTCTTTGAAACCCTTTGAATTTTTCAAGAGCCTTGGCAAACATTCGATTGTCACCAACGAAACCTGTATTGGACCAAATTAACGATTATTAGATCGTGAATCATACATTACTAATAGTTAAATAAAGGAATACAAAATGTATTCCCCATTGCAACTGTCGAAATAAAGGCAAATTCTATAAGAAACAAATTTAGGCCTCGTCAATTCGACCGGAATTCTTGTTTGACAAAATTGTCCTTGCTGACTGTCAAAATAAAACATCTACTGGCCTAAAAAAATGTAACGACACTTGCAAAGCTGCTATGGAGGAAGTTTATTTTCAATACATTTTTTTTGCTGGACGTTGATGTAAGAAGCTGCAACTTAAAGTTGGATACCCTGTTTGTCAAAATCTACGAAGTAATCCCTGAGCTATACTAAAAGAAATCCAACGTGAATGACTTTTTCAAAGCGTTAATGAAGTAGTTCAGCAGATTGCAGCTGCAGATATCTTTTATTTTTTGTTTGGTTTATTATTATTCAGTGATTATCAAGTAGATTTTGACAAGCAAGCTATCAAACTATAAATTGAAGCCTCCTCCTCCGCAGCAACATTGCAAACATGGGCTCACTTTCTGGGCAAACCAGTAGAGCATTGACAAAATGATGTGATTAGCTGAAAAAATACTTGAAAATTCTTAAAATCTAAGATAATATATTCAAATTAAAATCCCATTTTGTTTTAAATTTTAAACAATATTTGATTTAGAAATATTTAGAAACACAGTGCCAATGCTTAGCACTAAAGTGTGTGGTCAAAACTGACCAAGAATATAAGCAACGCCCACCTCTATCTTACGAGATAGCAACCAAAGAAACAACCGCCCTCAGATCACCGCAGAATTTGACTTATTTACTCGTATCTACATGCACATTATTTATAATCAAACATGAATGTCTTATTAAGAAATAATCTTGATAAGTATCTAAGTATCTTGAAGTATCTAAGTATCTAAGGTTATAAATTTATATACTCTATAATGTGCTTCGCAACATTAAATAAATCTATTTACTTAACCAAGAAGAAAGATAATAAACTAAAGGTTTTTCTTTAGATAAAAGAACTGCATTACTGCATTAGGTAGCACCAAGGGACTAATATATAAGTACAAACAAGGGAGGCAGCCTTACTCGAGAAATTCACAGGAAGAAAGAAGAAAGAAAATGACATAGAAGGGAGAAAAAGGAAAAGAAAGGGGAACGAAGGCAAACAATAATAACAGGAAGGGGCAAAGGACAACAGGCATGATTTTATAATATAATAGTAAGGTGCGACACAATCTTTTGCTACCAGAATGGAAAAATATGTTTCAGGCCCTGGTCATTAAACCAAACGTCGTTTGCAGAACCCAATTCGAGTTCGTTTGCAGAACCCAATTCTAGTCCGTTTGCAGAGCCCGATTCGATTTCGTTTGCAGAGCCCGATTTGAGTTCGTTTGAAGAACCCAATTCGTCTCAACGGCCTGATAACATTTTATTATGGCAGCCTTATCAAAGAAAGGGTGGATTATAAAATGATATTTACGTAATGAATGTCTTCAGGCAGAAATAACTGTTACATTGATGTCATAAACATTACCCTTCTTAGCTTTCTCTATCACAACAGTCTGCCAAAGCTCCAATTTTTCACATAAACTCTGTCGCTCGTTCTCTTCAATATCTGGCTTCATCAGCCAAACTGTCCAAAGCGTGACACATTCGTCCAGCAAACTCGCCCCAGTATTTCTCGCAAAATCCACAGTTGATACGTTTGAGCTAGCGTGATTCTGTGCGCTGTTTCTTGTAGACCCTTCGCCATATGAATGGCTCCCTTCGTCAGTGGCACTTGTAAACCACCAAAAAGCCAATTGATGAAAATTCAAACACTCTTCCGTGACGATTCGAAGAATTTCTGTTGCATTTGGATCTCGAGAACGCAGCAAATCTCTCACAATTTCAAGTAGATTCCAAATCGCTTCGGGTTGACAGGATATCAAAGGTTTGAGAAAGCTTGACCTGAAATGAGAATTTAGAAAAAATCTCAAATTCTTCAAAATTATATTAACTTTTGAAGAAAAACAAAAATGCCATAGTGACAATACTGGTGACTCACAAAAATATAATTTCAAAAATACAATTTCAAAAGTGACTCACAAAAATATATAGTGCCTAAAAGAATATTAATAAATATAAAGATTAAAAAGTAAACAATTGATTGACGTTATAGAAATGTCAGAAACAAGTTATTTTTCAATTTTCGTCATCAATTAATGACAGAAGCAAAGTTATTATTTACAAATTGAAATCGTTTTCAAATATTCCAAAACTTACAACACAAAAATCTGACGATAATGTAAACATTATGATTAAATGATACTTTGAGAGTACATGTCCTTAAACAAGTGAGTTTAACAAGTAGGTTTTTAACCAATTTACTACAATTTTAAAACAGCTGAAAAAAATAATTTAAGGGAAGCGACATCACATTATAAGCCTTGTGTTTCATTGACAAAACGCAGACATGATCTGCAAGCCATGTTTTTCGAATGGCGTCTCTAAGAAGCTGGTTTGTCAATCTATTTTTTGACGTAATAACATCGTCCTAGATGCAAAAAGTAAGATCGCAAAATGCAGTTTAGTCTGTTGTCAATTCACTGAAAAAGACATTTTGGAAATCATTTCATTACTTTTGGAATCAGTCAATCAAACAGTTCATTACTTTTGGAATCAGTCAATCAAACAGAACTTTGTAGCTCGTCGTGTTTTACATCCTTTTGGCTTTTATTGAACTTTTAAAAAATAGCATTAACAATTTTGCCTTGAAGGTTCTTAAAGGGGTAGTTCTTAGATGGGGTGGTTGTGGGTTTTTACTGACCTTGGCTGATGTAATTTTAAGTTTAACATTTAACGCTGTTAATGTTTTTCAAAAATCCCAAAAGCTTGTGGCTTATAGAAAGTGCACAGTAACCAATATAATTAGCCACTAATTAATTAATGAACGAGAATATATTTCTTATAGAGTTTTAAAATGAAACTTGGCGATAATAAATTAGTTTTTGAACGACGTTTCGATGTCATCCTGACATCTTTTTCAAGCTAATCTGATTGAAAGCAAATTGGTGGTATCAGATTAGCTGGAAAATTATGTTAGTATGACATCGAAACGTCACTCAATAATTAATTTAATATAATTAACTTTCATTTTAAAATGCCATTAATTAATGTCCTTATAATCAAGGAAACATTTAATATATGGCCCAGTAAGAATTAAAGTCCATAATATATGGCCCTTGGAGAAATATATGTTCCTTGACACGATTGATTAAAATAAGAAATAAATTTAGAAATATCTTTGATGGATTGCGATAATGTTTCTAGTCAAGGAAATATGCATTATCAGAAGATACATACTGTCAAAATGAGTTACATTCCCGGATTTACAAAAATCTTTCCAATGAATGAGATAAGCAGATTCTGGATCACAAATTAAACATCTTGACAAGAGTCCCTAAATATTGGTCTTGAGTGGCATTTTTATCGATTATCTGAATCTCTTTAACAATCTTAACGCCCCTTAATTTGGGGGAGTGTCGCCACCGGATGTTAGTTTGGAAGGAAGGGTGGGCTGATTTTTGCAAAGGAGTGTTTTGTAACATGGTAAGGAAATAGATAACTAAATAATCGTAAATGATAAGAAAACTTTTGCTGAAATTTGATTTAAGTAGTAAGATAACATTATTATTTATACTCACATTAACTGCGAAATGCTTTATCATTACGTTAAATTATAAAAAAATATGATGGAAAAATTTTCAACACAGAAATATTTATCTTTCAACACAGAAAAATAATCTTCAGCAAATTCCCGGTATGAAAAATCAAATTTTGATAATAAGATTAAAGCGTTTCTTAATTAACATGCTCCCATTAACTTTGTTTTACATAAGTTAATGCATGAACTTTTCATTATTATTTTTTTCAATTTCTAATATTGGATTATGTAAGACAGATGCACTTGAATGAGTAGGATGTTTTTTGACAAAATGAAAAATAATTTGAATTTCATAAAGTTTCAAAATACACAGAACTGGTCCACTCAATTTGTACATCCCAGTTGTACATCATTTAATATAACTTTTTAAATTTATGCCGTTTATTTTACTCCAATAGCGGATTACAATTCAATTCCATTAGCTTTTCAGTTAAGACTAATGCGCTTGATGGCCCATCGCTGAGTTAAAAGTTTCTTTATGGCTCTCAATTACAAAGCTTCTCAGAAATACTGACACTAACTATCACAATTTTATCCTGATTTCACCAAAGAAACTGCATTTTTTTTTAAGCTGCTTGGTTCTTTTGGTAGATCTATAGCCTCTGAAGTTTCTTATAGTTGTTTCTTAATAGCGAAGATTTACTGTTCCATTATTTTCATAACAAAGTTCAAAGAATACCATATGTATTTTGCGGTTTTGCAGTAAACTTTATATTTTATTCCCATTCCAATTTTTCATTCCACCTGTCCTACATTCCGTTTTTATTTGTTCACAGGGAAACAAGAGAAAACTGTGCAAAAAACAAAAACACGGACATGTGGAATGACAAAATCGAAGTGGGAATAAAATACAAACTTGACATTTCCTAAGGCCCGTGGTGATACGCACATTTTCTGATAATAACCTTGGTATTTTCAAAGGTTTCTTAAATCTGAAGACATTTTACAACCAAAAGTTTCTTGCAAGTTTCTAAAGTTTCGAATATACTAGTTGGCCCTGCTGAAGAGGAGCTGTCTGCAAAGCTGCTGAAGAGGAACTTTAGTTTTTAAATACGGTTTTCGCTTGAATTTGATATACAAGGTTTGAAATTATAGTTCGATGCCTTCTACCTAATAATCACCGAGTTGTGCTTAATAAAACAAAAATAGAGGATTTCTACTGCCGCAATGTGCTGAAATATTTTGTAGATTTTTTCAAACAAAGGGTCAAACTTTACGTTGAAGCCTCTTACATCAACGTCAACTAAACATACAAATCAAATAATTAATACTGAAATTAATTGTCATTATTAATTGATTATGATGAAATATAGTGAAGTTACTAATAATTCAGATTAGCATTAAGCAAATTAAAGATTGCATTAGGGCAGAGGCGGGTCCCAAATCAAAATTTATAGTCGTGAGTCTGCCCTGGCATTAGGGAATTCATTATCGACACAAAGGAGCAACCACAATTATAGCCCGTAAACAGGGCACAATTATTTTAGGAGAACAACGCTTTAAACAAGCGGGAAAATTTCACAAAATTTACCCAGGTACTGCAGTTTTTAAATTTAAAGAAAATGACCTAGCGTTTCTTATGACAGATTTATTGTAAAAATGAATGTATATACTGGTTAAGATTTCGGAAATGGAAACAAGAAATGACTTTAGAAATAAGAACAGTTTATAAAAATAAGTCAATATACTCACCATTCAATGTACGTCAATGGCGCAGAAGAAGAAAAAAATGTCGAATTGAGATCGACAAATGCAACTGGCGAAGGTCCACAAAATTTGCAGAGAATTTTGCGAATGTTATCGTGCAAAGCTTCACCATCGAGGTACCATTTTGGCTTATCAACAAATCCTGCTCCAGTAGTAGGATCTAAGATTAAATTGAAATAAATATGACACTTTCACCCCTATAACTAAGTAGTAAAATAGACATCTCAAATTTTCAAACTGAAAGTTTAATAAAATCTATGTTCTTATTTGGAAGCTTTTACTGTACAGCAAAGTCCTGCCATTAAGAAATCCACTTATGGGAACTTCAAGCCTGTCTTCTACTTTAAAGTATCACCGTACAAGAAACTGCAGATGCTGATATACAGACAGTTTCTTGCATGAAGAAGTACTAAGTATTTTCAGACCGAAATATACAGAAAAACTTGAAATATTTTCACAGTAAATTGTTTGTAAAAGTCCATTCTCTGTTGGATAGTTTGATAAAAACTAATTTTCATTAAAGTTTCCTAAATCCTCAAATCACTGCACAAATGGTAACATACTGCATGTGATTTATTATATTGAGTTACATACACCCTGATTTTGAGTAACTCACCTTTTATCAAGAAACCAGTCAGTCTGGTTATCTAAAATTGGTTTCTTAGAGGCAGGAATCTTCCCCCAAGAATCTGAAATGTTTAGATACTAATATAGAAGTTTGGAAGTTGAGTATATATGAGAGAAATTTTACAAACCTGGGGCTCCATGTAATGAATTCATATCTGAAGATGGTTTTATCAGTAGTTCATCCAGCAATCTCTGGGCAGTTGGAAGGACCTTTAAATAAAAATGTATAAAAATTAAATATATATGTAACTATTTTTAAAATGTTTGCAATACACAAATACTCTTCTTCTTATCAGGGTTTAAACTGATTTTAAATTTGTAATTCTTCCATGCTGCAAACTAAATGATAAATATGAACCAATTTTCAGAAACTTTCAAACTACCTCAAACTGTCAATAATCAATATAGAACAAATTAATTCAAATGTTTTATGCTTATTATTTTAATGTGCTGACCAACAAAATATACAGTACCACATGACCTAAAAAAAACCTATCCACGTTTGCAGGGCTGCAGCTTGAAATCCATGAGGCTAGCAATTTTAAATTGTACTTAAAATGATGTCCAAAGGGCAAATTTTTAGTTTGAGATATTATCAGCCAGTCACAAGAAAACATGTTTACATGTTTTTAAAAATGGAAATCAAAATACCCCTCATCCATGAGCCTTCATGTCAATATAAAGGAATGTCATTCATATTTCCAATCCACCTTTTGACATCAAAACAACCTGTTTGCTTTAATGGTGCTTTTTGAGTTTAAAATTTGAAAATATTCACTGATCAATATAGGAGCAAGCAGGTTGCTTTAAATTCAAACTGTCAACTGGAAATGAATGATGTCCTATAAATTGACATGAAAGCTCACAAATGTGGGGTATTTTGATTTTCAGTTTTGAACCATGTAACAAATGCTTTCAGATGACGGATGATATCCCAATCTCTAAGTCTAAATCATAAAAAATTATCAGTGACATAAATTGATCGATTGACTGGCTGGTTGATTGAATGCATTTTCGAAGAATATTTATTTACTTTCATAGCTTTAATCAAATTAATTTATACAATTCATTTAATGAATAAGATCAAATTAAAGAGTTTAAATATATATACCTGAGGTGGAAGCTCATTGATCAAATATTGTGCAAATTTTTGCAACTGATCTCTTTGAAGACGCGATAACGATTCAGAAACAGGAGCTCGAAAACAGACCAAACTGGGATGCCGGATTCTAAAAAGGCACAATGCTGTCACATGGGAACACCAAGTTGCATTAGGTTTGCAGGAACAGTTGCAAGTAATAATTTGGCATCTATCAAATGTGACAGCAATGTTGTAATCATTACATTTCATACTGCTGTGAGTAACAACACCACTTAGATGAAAACCTAAAAAAAAACAATATTTTATAAAGAGCTTTATAAACCTGTTGTGCAACAAGCACAATTAAAGATAAAAACAGGCAAATACATAATTCTCACAATGCAATAACTTTTAAACACTCTTGTAATCATTACCAATCAAAAGTTATTCAATTCCAACAATTCCAATTGTCATAATTCACTTTAAATGCTTTGGAGAGTTTCTTCAAAAAAATATCACATTAGACATTAAAATTATTAAAGTTTACAAACAAACCTATTTGAAAGACATCTTTGATATTTTTCTTCGTCATGATTAGTTCGGCTTTCCAAAATTCATCCATGGATCCATGTGCCAAGCAAGAATACAATTTGATGTCATCTTCCTTTTGTGGAAATGACCAGTATGCAATTTTTAGTTGAATTTGCTCAGGAATAGGAGGTTTATACTCTTCAACAGCTTGGAAAGGAAAATATTTTGCAATGGTTCTTGCTGAAATATCAACCAATGGCTTCACCTATGAAAAAAATTGTACATAAGTCATATTTTTAAAAGCACATATGATATGATAACATTTCTTTTTCAAGGTAGGTTGATTTATCAAATCAATCTTAAGTCTGAAATGTTTTGTGTGTAGTGTATATTCTCCAATCTGAGAAGATGTAAAACCTGTTTGCTTTCATAATAAAATGTCAAATCTATTGGGACGAATTCCTTTTCAGAAGAAATTGTTTTTGGGTTTCCCAAAAAATGTGTGATATACAACAGTAAATTTATCATGACAGTAATAACATGATACAAGTGTTGTGAAAACAAAGTCAACCAGGAAGAGAGAGTTCTCTATAATGTTGTGTAATCTTCATATCGTTGAAAAGCAAATTTGATTGCTTTGGTGGAAAAATGACAGTAAATTGAATAAAAAAAGTTTGTTGCTTATAGAGTCACCACTTTTGATAATCAGCATGAAAATTTGTTTCAAAGTTACAAGTTTGCTTTGCTAAGTTCATTATTTTTTTAAACTTGTGCAAATACAGGTCAATAGCACAGCAATCAAATCTTGATTGGCTGCTGGATTTGATCGCATTGTAAATTGATTTGCAAATTAGAAGAGAATTGACGCTTCACACTACTGTTTGAGCTTGGTGGAAAGCACTGTGGACGTTTATTGCCTGGCCTCAAATGAATCAAAAACGTTAATAATTTAAAAACAAATTTATTATTATAAAAAAAGAATTTAATTTCAATTTTTACAATGGTTGGTATGGTTAGCAAAGTAGCCAAAATTGTGAGCAGAATTTCAAGTCATTGATTTTTCAAAATATCAGAGATAAATTAACCTGTGTTTTTCAATGCAAAAAATTTCAGAATATTGGTCACATGATATATCAAACTGGATAAAAAAGAGAAACCTCAATCAAGTCATTGTTGCACAAGACCACTTGCTACATAATCATGCACCTGAACATACAACGTTAATTCAAAACAAATAAAAGAAAACAATGCTAGAAACAATTAGTCAAAAGTCAAAACATTAGTCAAAAGTCAAAACAAAAAGTAGCACAGAAAATTTTATCACAGGCAGATATTTTGTGCAGAAATTTTGCTTCTTCTTGAATAAAGAGAAGATATTAAAAAACACTCAAATTTGAAGGATTTCAAAAGAAATTGTATAGGGGACCTTTTCATTCCTTAGAAAATTTCTTCCTCACTGCAGGCTTCACTTTTTCCGGCTGGATTGTAGGCATGCACTGCACCTAGAATTTAAGGTGTTGGTGCACATGCAGGCCTAAGATCTTGGCAGAAAGTGCTCGATTCTGGTATTTTGTTGAGGCAAATTTTTTCGCCAAAAAACAAATATTTCACTTTTTGTTATTTCCAGCTATTAACAGAGGTGAGTTTTGTCACAATAGTGAAATTAACACACTAGTTTCAAAGAGATTATTATCCCTAAGAACAAAACTCTCTCAACTGAAAAACGAAAACAAACAATGTTGTGGTGGAGATGTTTTCATTTTCTAGTTGAGAGAGTTTTGCTTTGTTTTATAGGGATAATCATTTTGAAACCAATTTGTCAATTTCACTATTCCATTGTTACAAAATTCAATAAACTAGCACTAGATTATATTCTAGGATAATCTTTTCTATAAATAATAACCCAAACAAGAAGGGTTACAGTTAGTTAACTGTTACTCTTCTTGCGATAGTCTACTCGCTACATAATAAATGAGGGCATCACGCGCACCTCTGCATCATCACCACCGCCAGTTGGATCTCGTTGTTGTGTTTCTTGTGTGTTGACCTTCCACCCTTTCCAGGTCAGGCCGCACACAATTTCATTTTCTGACACCCACGAACATAGTGACATTGAATCTTCATCGAACTGGTCGCTATCTCTGTACGATATTCTTTCTTCTTGACTCTCATCCCAGTCAATTTCCATTGCAAAGCAGTAGTTTTGAGCTAGGGTCTGGCTTGATGCGAAGCCAAACTTGTGGTGGAATGGAAGAAAAAACAAGGAACACAAACACAGGGATACAAACGCAAAACAACAATTTTAGCGAAAACACAGGGACACAAGCGGCAGAATACACGTATTCTAAACAGAAAAGATGGCTGAAAAATAATGCTTTAAAAACGCAAAGAAGATACAAATATGCGACGTAGTGGGGGTAATTTATGCTGCTACATTGTTTTGAATTATTTTTCTGTTTTTAGATTTGTCGTTAAATTGTAAATTTGTAATGTTATAATTATTAATTGTTATGAATATTGAAGAATGGTTAACTTATTTATACAAATATACAGTATAGTAGCATATTATAATAATAAATAGGCCCATATATATATATTATATTATTTATACAAATGTCAATGTGTAATATAATAATAATTAATTGTATAATACAAAACAAATGAATTTCATAATAAATTTACAATTTAAACTACATACAACAGAAACAAACAAATAAACAATGAAATGAATATAATACATGCAGTAGAATGAAGTAGAAGTAGATATATCTTTTATTCTTTTGTGTAACTACTCTTCTTATACTATTATATGGCTATTGTTTTGTATTATTTTTGTATTATACTATTGTATTGTACTATATTGTATTATTGTACCATATTGTATTATACTATTGTATAGCTACTTCTACCTCATTCTACTGCTTGTATTATTCATTTCATTGTTTATTTGTTTGTTTCTGTTGTAGTTTAATATTGTAAATTTATTAAATAATTCATTTGTTGTTTTGTATTATACAATTAATTATTATTATATTACACATTGACATTTGTAATGTTAAGAAAATAAATGAATACATTTTGAATTAAATTGTGTTTTGCCATATGATGGAGTAGTGGCCACACACAGACAGGACATTCCATTGTACCTAATACAATCATACCTACTTTTAGAGGAACGACACACAGCAATATAGATTTTTTTATAAGAAAACAATTTACTTAGAAATTGCAAATAGATTTAGATTTTACATCCTGTATCAAAATATAAATGCTGGAAACCTGTATGTAGATAAATGCCGAAAGATTACAACATCTTGAACTCAAAAGGCCCCCCTTTGTGTCCTTACAAAGTGTTCTGGCCATCAATTTATCATTTTTTCTTATCTTCTTGGTTTTGCAGCTAGAAAATAAAAATAAACTCTTTTTGATATACCCAAGATTTTCATTGTCTTGATTCCATAGCAGCGAACATAACAGGTTTAAAATGTTTTGAAAATTCATCACTTATTTTGAGTTAAAAATTCATCTAGTAACCTTTTCATAGACTCTTTATTGAGTACAAAAACACTGTGTCATTTGCTTCTAAATGGTCTATGTATTTGAGAAGAGTCAACTACCATATTTTGCAACGTATAGGACACACTTTTTCCCACAAAAGTGCTACTTGATTTTTCAGTGTGTCTTATACACAGAAAAACAGTTTTATACAACATGGTAAAAGTTTTCTTCTTTGAGTTTGGGAGATAAAAACAGACTGCGTCGTATACATGGATGTGTCTTATACAAGGCAAAATATGGTATATTTCTTTTCCTGGTTTGTTGATATCATTATCAATCTAATGTTTTGCAGGACCAGGTAGTGGGCCTGGAAGTAATTACAGTTATGAGATGTTAGAAAATGACAATGAGAAGATGGTTGATCACTTGTCAACAAAAGTGCAAGCCTTGAAATCAGTAAATTTGCTAAATTTTATTTTTTGCTTATAAAATTGCCAGGTGTATATCAGTATTTGATTTATTTCTGCGTGCAAAATTTAGTTTATACTCTGCAGAAGAGGCATGAAATATTTTTGCAAAAGAAATTACCTTTTTACAAGAAGTTGAGGGTGAATGAAAAATTGTCCTTTAATTTAGAAAAATTAAGTTTTTGAATAATTGTAAAGATTAAGAAAAGGAAAGGAGACATAGTATTATTCCAGGTGACCCAAAAATCTCCATTTGCAGGGCTGTAGCTTGATATCCGCAAGACTAACAATCTCAAGTTGTGCACAGAACAATGTCCAAAGGGCCTACTTAGATTTTGGGATATCATCCAGTTATCTGGGTCCACGTTTACCTGTCAAAAACTAGAAATTAAAATCACCCTACTCTGTGTGCTTTTAAGTTGATTTGAATCAGCATCATTTATTTCCAGTCCATGTTTTGACATTGAAACAACCTGCTTACCTTAGTCCTTTATTGGCAACTTAGGAGTTTAAAATTTGAAAAGATTCACTGATCAAACTTCCAAGTCGACATAGGAGTATGCAGAATGTTATAATAGGGAGTTTATGATGGAGGATGGGAACGTTAAGCTATGGTGGTAAACCTTCCTTTGGAATATTGACTATTCTTGTAATATTTTACGGTTAACGTTAAAAAGTTTGCCTGAAAATATAGCAGAAATATACTACCTTAAAGTTCTGTTTTCTCTTTACAATGTGCAAACTTCACAACACGTGGCGTCGTGGATTTATTTTGTTGGAATACACTCATTTCACTGCTGAAAATTCAAAGGGATAACTTGCTGATTCATATTTTTTTATCTCAAATTCCTTCAGTTCTTTTTCTCAGACTAGGAAAGAAATAGACTTGGGGCAAGTCTAACAAAGTGGCAAATCCAAGTCCAGAAATATTCCTTAATCTTTACGAGTCGTAGTATAGACTTGCATAACTACGACGATTGTAGTAAATCTAACCCATAGTCACTGCATGGGTATAGATAGTATAAAAACCGCTGCAATTATCATGTTTATGTATCTTTATTTGAATCAAACTGCTAAATTAAAAGATTATTTTATAGTAATTTCTTACAATTCATCATTTTATTATTTTCAGTTGTCTATTGATATTGGCCAAGAAGTAAAACAACAGAACAACCTATTGAATGATATGGTTTGTATTTTTAACGTATTTTTTCTGTTTATAGCAGAGAGGGTAGACTTGCTGCAAGTAGTCTATTTTTGTTTTGATGGAAATAGTTTGTGAAAGATGTGAAAGGCTTTTTGTCTACACGTATGGTCACAGTGGTTTTTCCTGCAATTATCTTCATTTCCAGCATCATTTTAGAAGTCGACCAGACAGATGTCAAATATAGAATAGCCAATGAAACGCTTTTGCCTTTGTTTTGGATGAATATGCTTTACACTTCATATCTGCCTTATTGATTTAACGCTGTAGCATCGAATTTACGGAATGGACTTTTTAGAAGTTTTTTTTTAATTCATTTCGAAATGTATAGAAACACATTTTTATTTTCGTTATTTGGATGCCTCAGAATTATCGAAGAGGGTTGAGTGATATCTTTAAATCTAAGTCGATCTTTCAGGATCTCTCTGTGCTATTTTTACGGCCTGGTAATGAACAGAATTTACAGGCTAGCTCATTAATAAATTTTTTGTCCAACCGGTAAATTTCAAGTATATAGCAGCACCAGATTGTAAAGTTGTTTATTGTTATTCATTTGAAATTGCAACATAGCTCAATGGCAACGGCACGTTTTAAAAATGATTAAAAAATGGCTGTGACTCTGCGTAAACTATTCATCATTTTTTCAGGATGGTGAATTTGATGCGAGTGGATCTTTTTTGTCAAACACAATGAAAAGACTTACTACACTTTCAAAACGAGGACACCATAAAGTTATTTGTTATTTGTTGTTATTTTGTCTTTTCGTATTCGTTGTTGCATGGCTTGTAGTAAGATTTAGGTAAAGAACGAACATAACATCAACATAGATTAAGATGGCCTACAAAACTTTAGATGATTAGATAATTTTTTCTTGACCCCCAATTTTTATGTAAACATTTTGAACGCCACAGCAAATTGTTTGGAAAAAATAAAATCTTCAAAATTACACAAACATGTAGCCTGCATGCAGCTTTGATACTTCGATACTAAAAAGTTTGATGCCACGAGTAGGCTAACAAACATGCGAATTTGTTTGCCACATCAGAGATATGCCACAGAACTTGTATCAGAGATATGCCACAGAACTTGAATCAGAGATATGCCACAGAATCAATGAATATGTATTTCTCTTGCCAGTTACAAAAAAAATTGAACTGAAAACGTTGATATATACATGAACAGGGGTGGAACGACGAAGGAAGAAGGGAGACATCGTACAAGCGAAGGGAGAAATATTACAATTTTGCAAGGGAGAAGAGAGAAATTTGAAATGATCCCGAATGAAAGTATGCTTTCAAATGCTTTCAGGAAAAAATTGGTAAAAACAAGGTTTTAAATGAAAAAAAGAGCTAACAAAAAGGTTGAAAGAAGAAAAGAAATCTGGAAGGAGAATGGAGAAATAACCAAATTTTGAGGGGAGATTTGAACCCCTATTCCACCCCCCTGTATGAACGTAAAACTATTTGAAGCATAAAACATAAGAAACAAGGCATTCCTTTCTTTGTGATTTAATTTTCAAATAATAACATAATAAATTTTCAAGACATATTCTGTTTCAAATTATCACAATAAGTACATAAATAATATTAATATTTTACAGTGTAAAATCAAGTTTTTATTTTGATATTTATCCAGCAAATTTATGGGTTTTTTGGAACGTTGTTGTCGTTTGAAATGGATTCGTGTGAAATGCTTTTGACACAACTATAAACCCAACCCACATAGAATAACTTATTATATTTTTCGGAACCAGTCTGGCAGTGTCCAGAAAAGTGATAAACGTTCCTCCGAGCGTCAAGTTTGATCTTTAGAAACCTTCCTAGTTAAACAATGAGAAAGTAGGAGTGTTTTTTGTGTGGTGCAAAATTTTCCTTTGTTTCCTTCGACTTTCCTCCGTCCGATCCTGACTCTGCAGTCTGGCAGAGGTTATTATTTGATACCCTTGGAAAACCAGGAAGAGTTAGTTCTTTGAATTCAGGAAGAGTTAGTTGACTAATAAATACGGTAAAACCTCTATTAACGGACACCTCCCTACAACGGACACCTCCTAACAACAGACACCTTGCCGTTGTCCCGAATTTCTGTTATATGGTCAAATGCCTATTAACTAAACCTCCAATCAACGGACAGTAACTTTCATCCCAAAAAGTGTCCGTTATATGGAGGTTTCACCGTATGTACAAAATTTGGACACTCGTATCATTTACATATTCTCCCGTACATAAACTTTAATTTTTTTAAAGTTGATTTTGTCCCAAAGTGATGCAGAATTTCACCCTGATGAAGGTTCTTTATTTAAAGGTCATTTTATGCGGGATTCTACTGTATGCCATTTGAAAAATACATACTGTAATAATTCAATTAAGCCCCCCTCTCGAATAAGGTATTTTTTTTAAGAAGCCCAAGTCCCGAATAAGCCTCCCCTATTTTATCAAAACAGACAATACTCTTTTTATATAATACTCTGCATCTTTTTTAGATAACACTCTCAGGGAAGCTGACTTTTGAATAAGCCCCCCTCTCGAATAAGCCCCCCTATCAAAGGTCGAATTCTGAATAAGCCCCCCCAGGGCTTAATCGAATTGTTACGGTACTCACATTTATTATTTAATTTTTGATTTCAAGATCTTTAATGGCTATATTTAGAATTGATTATTCCGTAGATACGAATATAAAACTTAAAATGTAAAACTGATATTTTCTTTTTTATGTTATATATAATTCTGTATAACTAAACTTCTGAATCTTCATGTTGAATACATTTTCCGCGTTTTCAAAATGTCAATTGATAACTGCACGTTTTGTTTTTAAATAAAAACACCTTCATAAGAAACGCCAGGCTGAGATTTGGGTAAAAATCTTTTGGTATCTCATACATTGCTTGCGATAAGTAAAAAAAAGTATGCATGAATTGAGCACTTTGACTTGCTCCAAGTCTACCTTTTTAACAGTAAATACCAGTAAAGCATCAAAAACGTGCAAGTCCTCTGCGGAGGAAAATTTGCGAGGAAGATTTGGAAAAATTTTCTCACCCCCAATTTTTCCAGAATACTCCTCCGCAGAAGGTTTTATAATGTACTCGTTTTACCGACAGAAGAGTGTCTCTCTCCCAATTTTTCCAGAATACTCCTCCGCAGAAGGTTTTTGTAATATACTCGTTTTACTGACTGAAAAGACAGACTTGGAGCAAGTCTATTGAGCACGTGACCTGAAACACATTTTAAAGATGTTTTTGAGAAGAGTAGGGGTAGCAAGCTTGTAAAAATCAGGCCAAAAATAAGAACAAACCCAGGCTAGAACAAAGCCTGGAACCTGGAACCTGTTCTTATAAAAAAGTTATGCCAGAGATTAGTAATCTTGCGTCTAACCGTAATAACATATAGTACTTTATTTTCAAATTTTGTGACGTATCGGGTGGCCCAAGAAGATTTCCCTGCGATTGCTACGCTGCTATAGAGAGTCTTTTGTTTTATTTATTTTATTTTTGCATGACATCGACATGAGAGGCTTCAACTTAAAGTTTCACCTAAAATTTAAGATGCTTCAACGTTAATAATAGCTTTAATTGTAATAATGGCCATAATGTAGTATTTTGAGGAAATTGCAGTAGCAGAAATGCTCTGTTTTTGGTTTCATTGAGTATAATTCGGTGATTATTGGGTAGCAATCCCTTCTCTCCGCGTTATCCTCCCCTCTTCCTCCAATTCCCCCCTCCTCTTAGACTCTGACACCCCGGGTGGCAAACAAGGTATCAACCTATAATTTGAAGCTCAAAACTAAATCTCATCCACAACAACTTTGCAAACGTTGGGAAATTGGTTTGGGCTACCCGATATGGTATTACAAATGATGTCGGAAGCTGCTGCAACATATGGGGGGGGGGAGGGGCTCGATAGATTTAATAGGTGAAACTTTTATCTTCACTATATATAATATATTAAATTAGGTAGGTTTTCCCACCAATTATTTTGTCTCACCAAAATATTTCGTTTTGCTAGGAAGTTACAATTTCTGAGAAACGTTGGAAACGGTAACCTTGCCCTTTCAAACGAACTCTCGAACCCCGCTAAGCTGGCAGGCAATTTACAGCTCTTCCCTGGCATTCTATTATGTAAAATCATTACGGTTAGACGCAAGATTAGATACTATATGTTCTTTTTGATATGGTAAATTTTAAGAGTTTTAAGACAATTAAATTTACAATTAATTTTAAAGACAATCAATTCAACCCTTTCACGCCTTTTGTTGATTTTTGTTGAGCAGGCAAATCCTATGCAAGTTTTATTTTGCCAGGGGTAGCACACGCAAACCAACTTAATTTATATGACAAACGTACGTTAAAATATCTTACATTAATGTAAAGTTCTGTCCACATTTACCTCCTGAAAATATGACGTTTTGTGTCGTTTGTCAATGGGCCATATAGTTTTTCCCGGAGTGAAAGGGTTAATTGCTGTTTATATGATTAATAAGTGATAAATAAACATACAAAAAGATTTTAAAATCAGCTAACTACTATTTTTCCTTTTTAGGCAAACCTTTTCTGACCAAATTGTTATGCCAATTTCACTCCTTGTCTCCGAATCCTTTTTTTTTCAATCACTGTAAAAATAAGGAAAATCAGCGTTAAGATTAATACACTGTTCCTTCTATCCAATTTTCAATCCAAAATACTTAAAAATCCAATAAACATAAAAAAAAATCAACTACATCCTTGAGGTTCGCTTAATCCGCATTTTTATTTCTGTTCTCATTTTTAGTTGAAACTCACAAAATTGAAACTCACTACTTTATTTTCAGCCATCGATGCAGACTCGGTCATCCTTACAAAGTTTGACGGCTTGATGCCCTCAACCTCTTCAACGGTGTCCGGAAGTCGAATGCCGCGCGTCTCTGGCAAAAGTAACGAAACACCGGCAGCCACCAACGAAAGTCCACCAAACAAGAGAAAGGGAAGCTCTTTGAATGTGTAATGGCCCTGAAATAAAGAAAGAAAAAGAGAATAAAAAACTTAAACGTTACTAAGAACGTTTTCTTATATTTTATTAAATGTATCAGAAAAACGTCCCATTTACCTTTAGCAGACTCATAACAGTTCCCAATTAAGTCTTGGAACACAAGTCAAATTTTCTTGGTTGTATTCCCTTTTCCAGCTTCTCTCCTCTATAAAATGGTGTTTTACGACGACTTTTCATACGATAAGACGTAAAAACAACTCAGCAGAACATGTAGGACAATTTGCGAAGACAACAACATTGTTCTGGGGAAGGGGGATAACATATGTGATAAATACGGGTACGAAAACATAATTTTAGGGCTCTTTATAAAATTTCAGTAGCCCTCTAAGTCCAAGGAATTTTTGTGAACATTGTAACTAAATAATAATGCCACTTTAAAAATAATATGATATGAAAAGAGTAAACGTCTCAGTGTAAACGAGGCTTTAGAAACGTTATGTCCATTTCGCTGCCTGTGAAAATAACCAGGATAAGTGGATTAATTTTGTAAACGGTGTACATTCAAATTGACAATAACATTTGAGAATTTATCAAACATTTACCAAACATTTACTAAACATTTACCAAACATTTACAATACATTTAGAAAACATTTACCAAACATTTACCAAACATTTATCAAACATTTACCAAATATTTACTAAACATTTGAGCATTTACCAAAAACGTACCAAACCAAAACCATTCTCAAAAAGTTCCGAAAAGTGAACTAAACATTTAAATATAAAATTCTTTGTAAAAAAACTAATAGTGCCAAGGTAATGATAAACCATTTTTAGTTTATCATTATCTCGGCATTATTATAATTATTACAATCATGATAAATATTTAAACATTGTAAACTAACTGAGGTAATTAGAATGTACCACAAACTTACAAGCAGCAGAATTTGAGGTGATACCATTCCGCCAACTCTGGTCCAGAAGGTACATCCACCCATTGCAACGTTTCTATAACAACAAACATGTCCATAGTTTGAGTTCACGTCAAGAGTTTCTGTCACTGCTGTGGAGGAGGAAGGACTTGTAGTTTGAGTCAATCTCCCTCCTTCTCAGCAGTCAAAAGTATGAACGCAGGCCAACATTTCCAAAAATAGGAAAGTATGATTTGGAGAAAATGATACAAACTTTGCTTCACTTTCTTAATTTGTTGACAAAAATTATTTGAATTAATTTCTTAATTTAATTATTTAACTATTATATCTCCTCAGATAGTCCAGGTTCCTAGTTCCTTATATTTGTAACTATTGTCCTGAATCCTGTTTTAGATGGTCCAAAGTACTGCATCCAGGGTCCTCTCTGATGCTCCTGGGTGCCAGTTTTCTGGTGTGCCAAAAAACTGGACCATCAAGAGCTTCTTTGAACAAAATACACAAGGAAGTATATTTCATGTGGGTTAAAATAAGCAAAAATATGTTTATCCGCCTACCCATAAACTCTTATATTTTTATTTAAATTATATTTTTAAAATGAATTTAACGTTTTATCATTCGCAAAAATACTCCATACCTTATGATTGTGGGAAACAGTTCAGATGTAAAGAGAAAAATCGAAGCAAAACCCGCAGCAATAAAGAACTTTCCAGTCAGTGCAAAAATTGTGGCAACAATTTTAATATCTTTGCCACTACCTGTGAAAGAAAATAAAACGTTTTATTGTTAAATGATGGAAACATCGTCCATGGAAACAAAATGGTGTCGCTCATAAAAATAAATGTTCACAAAAGCATGAAAGTCAATCTACCTCTAACTCTCCCTGAAAAAACCTAAAAGGAATGCATTAGTTTGCTCAAATACTTTGCAAGCCAGGTCACTTGGCCGGACTGGCCCACATAAATGTTAACAGACCTTAAAGTTAAAGAAATTTGGTGCAGGAATTAAATATGTTACAATTTTGTTGTTTATACAAAAAAGCTGTATTTCTGAAGATTAAGATTAAAGAAAGGTAATCATAAAAAATAATGTTCAAAAAGACAGAACGTAAGGAAAGAAAAAGCATTCATATGAGACATTATTTTTCAAAACATGTTGAAACATCCATTCTATTTTATCATATTTCTCTGTGTCAGTTTTTCATATATTTCATATATATAGTTTATCATATATTTTAAGTATTATCTATCCATAAAACTGTCGGTATATTTGTTATAAAGAGCAATCAATATTAGTAAATGAATATGTAAAAACAGCAGAAATACTACTGAAAAGAGAAAAACTCTAAACATTGCACGACGTACTCGTTTTGCTTGGAATAGTACCAGCAATAATGCAAGCTGCACCACCAATGGTGAAATAGAATGCAAGAGGATATCTCCGACCAAATCTAAAAGAAAAACAAATTGATTATAAGCGTAGTCTCCGATCAAAATTTGAAATCATGTAGCAATGGGCACGCTCCTCCACAGCGTCTTTTTCCTACAATTTTCGTGAAATTTGGTGCTATGTGTATCACTGATCTGTGGTGTGTATTAGCTAAAATATATACTCGAAAACTTTCTATCAAGAGTAAAATCTAACGGGAGTAAAATAAATTTAAAAAATTAAAAAGACGCAGCGGAGGAGCGTGTAGCAATGGGTAAATTTTTGCCTATTATAAATTTCTTTTTTACTTCTGCGGAGAATGTATTTACCAATGCGGAGGAAGATACTCCTCCGCAGACGTGAAATTATAAACCTTTTCCTCCTTTTATTTTAATTCAACAGCATTGCTCCATGAGGAAATGCGCCAAATTTCTACCACTTTGGAATTGTAAAAAGTAACAATAAATCAAGCTCAAGAAAAAAAAAATAATCATTTCGACACGATTTTACAAATTTGGAAATTTCAAAAAAAGTAAAAAACTTTATGAATATTCAAATGCTTCATCATGCCTTTTATGCATCACCAACCCAAGTATGCAATATTAAAATTAAAAAGCCTATTGTTAAAAAGCACATTTAGTTATCAAGATATCCACCTTTTTGAGTCAATACAAATAGCAAGGTGTATAAAAAGTGCAATAAAGGGAAAAACTTGTGTCCATGTAGGTATGTGTTACAATGCAATGAGTGAAATTGGTTATAAACATTCGCCAATCCCTCGAGAAAATTTCATCCCATTTGCCTCGGTATGAGCATTTTCAAAAGTAATCACAAAATGCCACTTTTTTAAGTAAAATGAATTTTTCACACGAATGAAGAAAAACGATATATCTGTACAACAACAACAAAACAATAAAATACCTTTTAAGAATGTAGATGATCATGGCAAAAGCAGGAAGATCGACAAAGCTGCTGATAAATATGTTCAAATAGCGATTTCCAGTTAAACCTGATGCACTAAGTGACAATCCGTAATAACTAACAGATGCAGTCATCCTGAAAAACAATACTCGTAAATTTTATCTCCACAAGCAACCACACACAGGCAATAACACACCACTGTTTAAGCCTTTCATCCCCGGAAAGGGCCATATGGCCCAGTGCTAAATAACGTAAAACGTCATTTTACAGGGGGTAAATGCGGTAAAACTTTACATTAATTTTGGAAATTTCAATGTAAGGATATCTTTTCAACATTTGGTTTGCATGTGCTACCCCCTGCAAAATAGAACTTGCATAGGATATTCCTGTTTAGCAGAAATAAATCCGGGTGCAAAAACGTTAATGAAAATATTCGTTATTTGTTGACCTTACTTTATTCAAAATTTAGTTCTGCCTTTATGAAATGTTTAACATTTTTATAAACCCAATCTTCATTTGCTTTACCACCAATTACGCTGTTTTAAGATTTCTTGAATATGGAATAAATTAGCAGTGTGCTCATAGACTCTGGAAGACCTTGCAATCTCCCTCTTGAACAAATTATTGCCAATTGACATTCCTCGTCAGACCCCGATAGTCAAATGAAGCGGGCTGAAATTCTCGACATAAATTGTTTGGTTTCGATCCTTAAGATTGGCTTTTACTGACTCCAAATTTTGATTCTTATCGTGGATTTCCATGCTTTTTTGTTATTTTAAAGTGTTAGAGTTTCGTTATTTTCTGCTGGTTTCTTTCTGCTGTTTCCCTTCTTTCTTCTCTTTTTCTTAATTTTTTTTCGTTTTCCTTCCTTTTTTATTTCTCACAATTTTTAACCTTCCTCCCTTCTTCATCATCCTTAAGAACATAGATCAACAGCGTTTTCCAGAGTCTCAATGGGCAATTTAAATTTTCATAAATATCACAAAATGTTAATTTACCATATGTAAAACATAATGATAGAACGCTTTCTGATTTTTGGAGTTCTGAAAAGATCGAAAATGTTGTAATCCGTTGGGTTCTTTCCGCAAATGTTTGATGTGGATTCTATCTCTAGATCGTTTGGTAAATCTATTTTGTTGAACTTGGCAATTTTTGCAGAAATCTTTACAGCTTCCTTTTGGTGGTTATGGGCGATGTGCCAGCGTATTGATTCTGGAATAGCCCTAAGAAAAATTCAGTAAAAAAAAAGTAATCAGAAATTTGATATTTTATTATTCTTTGCATTTTCATTTATCTCTACCTAAAATACCTTGTAATCTTAATCGGACAAGATTTTTAAAATCATGAAGAATTTGTGATAATTACGGGGTCAGAACCAAAGACTAAAAAAACAAAGTTAGTAGGAGTGGCAGAAATTTAGAATCCAAATTCAGATTGGTCAAAATTGCCGATGGATGCCCAATTTTTCCGACAAAAGCCTTTAAAATGCCGGTTGACCCCCAAGTCCCCTACAATTTCCGTCACTGAGAAGTAGAGTACAATAAAAAAGATACCTGCTCTCCATGGTTCTGTAATCAGATTCTTAAAATTAGAAGGGAATTTTGTGACAATTAGGGAACCAGAACCAAAAGCTAAAAGACTTCAGCCTCTTCCTCCTGTCATGATCTTGAAAACCATGGTGGTAAAGTGCAACGAAAAGACACTTTCTCTCCGCTGTTTTGAAAACAATATATTTACAATAAATTTCGCAACAACGTTTCATTCGATATACCCTGGATACCATTGGGGGGGGGGGGCTCTGCTACCCAGGGAGAATTCAACACAAATTTCCACATAGCACATTAGCCAAAGGCAATCTCAAAATCAATTTCGTCGTTTTAATTTTAACAACGTTAGATGAGCCATTAGATGAACTAGACAAATTTCATTAAATATTTAATAAAGTTAATTTTCTTCATTAGAATAAAGTTAATATAAAAATTAATAAACTAAAAAAATTTCCTGAAATGAAACTTAACGAAATTTATCGAAATATGTTTTACGAATAAATTTTAATTGCAGTATTAATGTTTATAAAACTTTTGAAAACAATAGCTTAATTTTACACAAACAGTTAAATAACAAAAACAAATCTAAGAAATCAAAGACTTCCATAATTACCAAATGTAAATAAGAGTTACAAGACTAGGCAAGCAAATAGCTAGCTGTATATATCTCCACGATTTTATCATCCAAGATAAAGACGCCATCCAAATTGTGCCAACAGCCCAAAAAACCTCGAATAGACCTGCAACGGTTGTTCTATACTTGATAGGAGTCATTTCAACCATCAACACAAACGAAGAACTTTGAAGACCCTGAATAAATTAAAAAATATGAAAATAAAGTGCAACAGAGCCTCCCAATGGTGGCAATTACTGTAATATTGTAACACCCCCATCTAACCGGCGATCTCCTAATGGGAAAAAAGGGTTCGCAATTTTGTTCTCGGACAGTTTCAACATTTCCACAGTCCGGAAAAACTGCTTTCCCCGCTGCTAGAAAGCTGAAGAAAACTGGCAATCTCCGGCCAAGAAAAGCATACCACAATGAATAGAAAAAAGGGAAATTTTACCCTAGTAACTTTCTACCATGTCACCGGGTCAATTAGACTCTGTTAACCCTTTGTGAATTGTTGACTCTTTGTCCATGCAGAAAATATGAATAAAAAAGCAGGAAAGTAAGAAACCTGTCCCCCAAGGGGTTGACACGTCCCATGGTCTGACAGGAGTGTGCCACTGGGATTTTATAAATCTACCCATCTTTAATGCCCAAATTTTCGTGTGTATCCAACATTAATGTTGTGCTTCACTCCAAACCATCCATAATTAAGGAAAATATTTAATCCCCAACCCAACATCAAAGCATTTTTGCTAAAAATCGTACCCATGCTTGGAGAGTTTATTGCCTTCAAACCTATCCTTTTCGGCGGCACACACCCCTATCCATGTATTAGGGCGTACCTTCTCCGAAAAATAACACTCAGTTTTGAAATAATTTTCACGAATTTGTCCAGAAAAGCTCTTGTTTCGAGATAGTTTCAAATGATTCATAAATTCAATTTTCTTTTAAATATTCATCTAATAGTTGATGATTAAGGGACATAACTTTAAATTTATTTTTAAAAAACTTTAAATTTTTATTATTTATTTAAAAATTCTTTAAATTTAAATTTAAATAAATTTTTTAAAAACTACCTGCAAGAAAACAAGAGATAACAATGAATCGCAATTACGTTGATCATGAAATATTTTACCTGCATTAAAAATCCGATGAAGAATCTCAAAGCGACAAACCACGCATATGACGGTGCGAAAGAAACTGCAACGCCAAGCATTATGTGGGCGTACATTGTAAACAACAACACTTTTCTGCGTCCGAATCTGTCCGATATCATTCCAAAAATGACACCACCTATCATAACTCCAGCAAAGTAAATTGTCACTGCCAAGCTGGCCAGGTATTTGTCATCGCAAACCAGCGACCACTTTTAAAAAATGAAACAAATACTGTGTTAATATCAGCAATAATTAATAAAGTGAAAACCTCCATACTAAAACCAACACAAATGCAATTACACACTCTTTTATAAGAAACCAATTTATAAGTGTTGGAGTTGTTGAAAAATGAATCCAGCTAATCACTAGCAATGAATCCAGCTAATTATACTGTTTGGAATTATCGAAGAGAAATTTTGAAATCTTCCAAGTATCGTTCATATGGCTGTTTCTCTGCTTACCTCTGTCACGATAGATGTTTCTTTCGCTTGTGTTTTGAACAACCATCCGTTGGGACAACTGACCGATTTCCCCGATGATGCATTGAATCCTTTAAATACTCTGCAGCTGTCAAAAGTGGTAAGCGTTTTGCCATTTTTTACAGAAAATGGTGTCGTTGTGCTGTTTATGTCCATTCCAAGGGGCATTTTGCAACTGAAACGTCAAGTAAAATTTATACTATAAAATTTTGTTAATTAATGATCTCGGCGAAAATTATTCAAATAGCAAAAAAGGAAAAAAAGGAAAGAAAAACTTATTTTTATTATATAGCATTATCATAGTCTTTTTTCTTCCATCTGGAAGTTTATTTCTTCACTCTGTCGCATAAAATTTCCGTTTGTTTGCAACACTTGTACATCAGTTGAATTTAAAGTCCAAATTGATCCAAAATATATCTAGTCTGGCCTCGAAACTCTTTTGCTCTTTGTAAATCATTCCACGCTCCAACAACCTTGTTTCTAAAAACTCGCATCTAATTTTCGGTCTTTTAGACCTATCTACAAGTTTATGTTTGTGTCCACGTGTACCAGCGTGTATTTTGTGATATATCAGTAAATTGAGGGGGGGGCGGTTTCCCTCTCCTTTGCTTATCTAAATCTGGTCTGGACCTTCTTTTCATGTGGAGTTTCCTCTCAAAAAGGTATATAATGTTTTCCTCGTTTATTTTCAACCATAGGCATCCCCCCATTACTACGATGGGTACCAGATGCACTGATAAAGAAAACTCCCTCTTCCAACTGCCCCTCCAGCAGATTTGCTCTGGATCCGCCCCTTGCACAATTTTGTAAACTTATATCCCATCGTACTAAAGTTCAAATGCAAATACAAAATGGCATAAAAATGCAAATTAGGAGTGACAAAACCATCTACATATAACAAACTTACCTAAACGGAGGAGTAGCTCCAAAAACACTCATGATCAAGTGATTTATAGCAACCGTAGAATTGCACAGCCATAACAAAAGATAGATAAAAGATTGGTACTTCCCAGGATCACCAAGCAGGGTCATGAGATCTGAAATTTCCATCGTTGCAAAGTCTCAAATAACGCCTGCAAATAAAAAATAAAACATTTAAAACGTTTACCTCTTAAAAAGACCACCTTCTCCTGGTAATAATTTCACCGCTGGTCCAAGACGGTGTGGGCACTTCTACTGGAAAGGTGCTAGGAATGTACCGCGTGTTGAAAGCACCCTTACCAGTAGCAAATATTTAAACAAATTATTGCGGGAAATATACACCATTGTAAATAAACTACAACATTGGCCAGCAGAAGGTGCAAACAAGCATTTATTTCCAGTTCATGTTTTGATATAAAATAACCTACTTGCTTTATTTGCGAGTTGAAAGTTTTAATTTGAAAATCGGTGTTAGAGGAACAAGGTTGTAAAACGATGACTGGAAATGAGTGGTATTCTTTCAAATTGACTTGACAGCTCACAAATCAATTCAATTTTAATTTACAGCTTCGGAAAAGTTAAATATAATTGCAGGTGACTGGATGATATCCTAAACTCTACGTTTGCCCTTCGGGCGCCGTTTTGAGCAAAATTCGAGGTTAGGACCTTCATATATTTCGAGCTACAGCCCTACAAACGGAGATAGGTTTTTTAGTCAACTAGTAAATAAATGAAAATAATAAAGAATAAATCAATAGAACAATGACAAAATAAATTATTTAATGAATTCAAATGAATGAATGAACACAAAAAAGAGCGAGCAACAAACAAATGAATAAATGTACTATAGGATAAATGTACCACAGAACAAATGAATAAATTACCGAATGAATGAATGCTACGGATGCAAAAACATGCAGCAAATGTGCGGCAAATATGTAAAAGAAATAATACGTCAAAATAATACGTCAAGAATAGAATAGAAAAGAATAGAAGAAAGAAAAGAATACGTCAAGTTTATTTAATTTTTATTTTGTGGCTCAGTAAAGCGACTAGTTTTTTTAATTTCGTGGCCTAAGACAAACTGTTTTTCGTGGCCGTAAGTAACAAATCATGAAAAGTCTTGTTGATGAAGAACTAAATTCTAAAAAACAAATAAATCCGTCCGTACTATAATATTTAATAACAAAACATTTCTTACCTTGATAAATTAACAAGTCAACAAGCTATACCAACATTAAACACGTTGACAGAAATGAATGATTGCAATTCAAGTATGTACCCATGAAATGTATTCTATTCCGTTGCCTACAATAAAAATATATTCTAAGAGGTCTTATAGTTAATTAAAGTGCCCAAGATTCGCTCACAGCAAGGCTTGAAGTCATACATGGCACTGCTTATCAAATTCCTTTATATATATATTCATAGAAAAGCCATCTGCTAGAAAATCTTTGCAAATATTTGGCACTTTGAATGAAAACTCAACTTCTTTAGCAAATAATGGAAATCGTTGTTTGCTAAATGGTCAAACAAAGCTAGCTTCCTATCCTATAGTTTGTTTTCTTCACAGACCAGCTTGTTTGGGTTTGTCATATTTTTTCAAAAACGTGTGCTTCTATAACTGACGTTTCTATCACACCCTTCCATCCATTATAAAGAATTTACATTTAAATTTAATTGTTTTCTCAACCATGATAGTGTTAAATGATAAAAACAAAGAAATCTTAAACCTACTAATGATTAAGATTTGGTCACTCAAAAATAGATCCCATTTAAACTGCCCTTGTATACTCTTCTACAGCCAGAATTGATTCTATATGATTGCCTCATACAAATTTAGGCATTCCTTTCACCATCATCCAGTATGTCCTTAATCCCTGTTTGAGTAGCCAAAATACACAGTAGGAAGATGGAAAAGCCACCTGCAGCATGTTTAAAATCTTATATACTGTAAGAATTCAATTATTCAAAATTCAACCTTTGGTAGAGGGGCTAATTAGAGAGGGGGCTTATAAGAAATTGCCTTAAAGAGGGGGGCTTATTCAAGAGGGGGCTTATTCGAGAGGGGGCTTAATTGCATTGTTACAGAATCAAATTAAAACAACTATAAATAGCTTGTTAATTATTATCGTACTATAATCAACTAAAACTCTATCAATTATTGAATTGTATTAAAATACCTTTAATGATTATTTTTACAATTATTATTATATAAAATATTAAACACCATCATGTAAAAAACAGATATCACAGACATACAAAGATATCAAAATGTGCATTATGATAAAAATGATCTGTAATTTTTTTCTGAGTATTACAAAATTCAAACAATCAAAAATTAAACAAATTCCAAATGAATCAATGATTTAAAACCATATACAAGTTTTTGATTCAGATTTTCCAAAATGTTGTACTCAGGTTTATTAGAATAGGCCTTCGGATACTGTCCAATTCGTCATATTCTGTCATCCCATGAAACAGTTCACTACTTCTAAAATCTTACTCCAAAAATTTAAGTTTTGGGAGTGACAGCTCAGCCGATATACCGCAAACTTTTTTGGACACAAGGCAGCTTTTGTGTGTACCAGGCAACATTTTTATTTATGATCGCATTTCTGCCGATAATTTTTGTACCAGGTAAATTTTAACAAAATGTACCCAGAAGCGGAAAATGTAAGGGTGTGGGGGGCAAATGGCACCCTTAAAGTTTACCAATTTGTCAGAAAAGCCATCATTTAAAAGCTGTCGGAAAAATTGGGCATCCATTGGAAAGTTAGTTCACTATATTTGTGTGTGTTTGAGACTTAAAAATTGAATTGTCTGCCTCTGACCAGGCAATCATGGCCCAACTCCTGACGAAGATGTAGGAGATATACCTATCTATGTAGGGGATGTACCGTATCTACAATTTTTTTAAAAATTTCATTCATTAATTTATGCAGGGCCCCCTCAAAATGTTATCTGGTCACTTAAAATAATAAAGAGCATAAATATTCCACCTTACTAAAGCGTTGGCCAGAAGAATCTTTACCCACAGGCCAGCTCCCTCAAGCAAAAAGTCGTATCTCAGTCCCAGTTTGAAAACAACAATGTTTATTTATTCGAAATTTCAAATGAAACTTTTGTTTTCTATTGTTCTGAGAACAATAGCCCCAATCTACATAAACTTCCTACGGCAGTGGTGGGGGGACACAGGGCCGTCGAGTCAGTTTGAGCGCCCAGAATACCGGCTTGGGGCCGGAGGAAGCACTCTGCAGCCACGCTCTGCAGATTTTCAGAAAATACAAAATGCCTCCTTTTTCACAGAAAACCGCCTTGAGAAAATTGCTCAAAATTTCTGTCAGGATCTTATAAAATAAACTGAATGCGCATTTATTTTGTTCAAAACGGTATTTTATGTCAAAATGAAGTCAATGAAATTAAATTTCAAAGAAAGAGTCTCCAAAAACCAAACGAACGAACTCTGGCTTTTTTAGTAGAGTAGGCCTAACAATTAACAAAAATATTAACGCGTGGCCATGATGCACTCTGCCCTCTTCTGCAGACCGGCAGCCTCCTACTCCCAGTAAAAAAAAAAATGTTTGCAAAGCAAATAAGTCACGAATCATAACAAATTAAAGCACTTGTAGGCACACCGCTCACTTGCAAATGCAAAAGTCGTGAGTTAAAAATTGATTAATTAAGTATTCATACCGTATCGTCTTTCCATTCCACCAAAAACCCTTGATTTGTTTTGTTCACACCATTATTAATTTGAAGTCTTCTCTATTCTTCTTCTGCCAGGCCAAACAAAGTAACTGACGAGCCGACTGAAGCCACAAACCCCAAACCCAGGACAAAAGCCAGAGGACAATTAAAAGACAACAGAGGCAAAGACAACAGGAAACCCACAAGCTGTCACCACACAAGCAATTGTTCTTTTCAGAAGGTTCAGACAGAATTTTTCAAAACCTGCCGATGTAGGGCAGGGCATGTAGCTATCTAGTCTAGTCTAGAAGAAAAAAACTTACATAACTTTGGTCAGTTTCAGTACGTGTTCACGTTTTCCTAGAAACAACAGTTAAACGAGCCATGTATCATGGGTTCATGATGCTCTGGAACGAAAAGTAATATTTTCAAAAGACCGACATTTCCTGAAGTGAGAACTGTGACGTTACTGTATGTGACAGCATGATGACAATAATTCCTGTTAATCCTTTCATTCACTGACGTCATCAGTTTCTTGAATAAAAAGGAGTTCTGCAAATCAGTTGAGGAACCAAATAATAAGGCTTGGCCAAGTTCAATTTGATTTTAAAGTTTATTCTTTTGATTCCAGGCTATACAATGCATTTTCACTCATTTCGTGTAATTTGTGAACAAACTGATTATTCTTATCTGTTGACGATAAGTCCACCCTTCCTCATTTTTAGCTTCCTTGCTATATTTTTGTTAGAAACTGCTACTGTCTTTTAAAACGTGATATGATATCGTGCCAATATTTCACAACGGCATGGAATAAATATTGATTTCATGTCGGGCAGGTACTTGTTTTTCGTCTTTTATTTCATGACAGTGGAGACTCAAATTACTTTGACTAAATTCACTCAAGTTTCGTTAAAAACAGGAATTTTAAGTTTCCTTGAAAAAGTTTTTGACGAAAAACATGAACAGTTTAAAAAGATGACAGATTATCCTCGTGACTATCATCGAAACGTCATAATCTTCCTGTTTTAAGAAGACAGTTTTCTTTTGCATAGAAAAGGAGAAATGATCTCATTGGCAAATCACAAATTTTAAAAAATCTGAGAAGAACGGAGACTATAAAACAAAATGAGTTTCAGCTCGAAGTTATTATTGAGAAGCGTTGGTTGGACTTTCACAAAGGTTCGAAATTCGTTGTCGACAATTGCAAACATTACGATAAGACAAAACACTAAATTTCAACAAAAGATGCCACTGCATTTGAAGGGGACGAGGAGGTATATTTCATTTTATTTCAAAATGATGACGTGTGCCGTCTCAATTTAAAAAAAAATACAATTTTGAAATGTTTTGATTACACATATATATTTTCAAATTTACTTATTACAGATGGCACAGATTACAAATTATAATTTACTGATTAAATACAATAACTTTAGTTCCAATTTTAAAATTTACGGATTAGCGATGTTGTTGTAGCTATTCCCCCACCCAGCTTTTCCTCTGCACGGTTCTTTATAAGAACAAGAAGAAACGCCAGGCTGTGATTTAGGTAAAAACATTTTTGTATCTCAGAAACTACTTACTTTGAGTGCAAAAATATATACACGTTTTTTTATAAGAGAGTTTTTTTTCAGCCCAGCCTTCAGACTTATTTAGCTATTTCCTAATTTCAGCACTAAAACTTTCTTAACGTTACTGAGCAAGCGCAGTGATGGAGAAGATGAAATGCTATAAATATGCTATGTTTCTCCAAAAAACCCTCAACG
>JAYJMH010001900.1:0-29082 GCA_036873815.1 Phacellophora camtschatica
CTATGACAGAAAGAAACACAATGTCATTTATTTCAGTTCTAACCATCTTTAGCACTTATTATTATTCTCAACGATATTTATCAGAATATGACAAAAGGCATTTGAAGAAAAAACGAAACTCAATAAAGAGATTAGTGAAACTCCCTTGTATTTTCAATGAACAATAAATTTGATTCCAAAATTATTTTGTTGAAGAAATATTCTGTTATTTTATTAAACAATCTATTCTGTTATTTGATTTCAAATCCCTGCCAAAAAGATTTTGAATATACATGAATTTTGTGGTTTTTTTATTGGTAATGCAGAGTTTGGTGTCGTGTTTCTTCTTCGAAAAATTAATAATTAATAATATCCTCAATCACTTTTATCATGTAAAATGTTTTTATCTTTAGGCTCTGATATACAATGCATTGGATTATACATCAAAACGTAACTTCTATGCGAAAACCTTCAGAGAAAAGACCGAATCAACTCCATGTAATCTTCATTGTAAGTTATTTATGTGAAATGATGATAAATCATCAATTTTAAAGTTAATTATTCTTCCTCAAATCCTTATAACATGTTACGTTTTTTTTTTATAGAAAATGCCAAATTATATTTTGTGTGGTTATTCCTTTTAAGTTTGAGAAAACAGAAAACTGCACCGTATCTAACTATTTTTAAAAAAGTAAGGTTATAACCTTACGCTTTCGACCATAATTTGCCAATTACGAAGAACCTCGTTTTCAGCCAAATAGACCTTACCATTTTGACCAAAATTAGCCAATTTTGAAGAATTTCGTTTTCAGCCAAATAGCAAGGTTATAGACTTACAATTTCCCTCGAAATTACCCAATTCTGAAGAACTTCGATTTCGGTAAAATAGTAAGGCTATAACTTTACCATTTTGACTAAAATCAGCAGAGTTTGAAGAACATCATTTTCTGCCAAATTGTAAGGCTATAACCTTACCATTTTGAAAAAAATTAGCAGATTTTGGAGATTTTTGTTTTCAGCCAAATGGCAAGACTATAACCTTACCATTTTTACTAAAATTGGCAGATTTAGAAAAACATAACTTTTAGCCAAGTAGCAAGGCTATAACCTTGCCATTTTGACCAAAATTAGCCAATTCTGAAGAACTTCGCTTTCAGCAAAATAGCAAGGCCATAGCCTTACAATTTCCCCTAAAATCAGCCAATTCTAAAGAACTTCGCTTCTAGTCAAATAGTAAGACTATAACCTCACTATTTTGACCAAAATTGGAAGATTTAGAAAAACATCACTTTTAGCCAATTAGCAAGGCCGTAGCCTTACCATTTTGACCAAAATTAGCCAATTCTGAAGAACATCGTTTTCAGCCAAATAGCAAGGCTATAGCCTTACAATTTTCCCAGAATTAGCCAATTCTGAAGAGCTTCGTTTTCGGTCAAATAGTAAGGCTCTAATCTTACCATTCTGACAAAAGTTAGCAAATTTTAGAGATCCTCATTTTCAGCCAAATAGCAAGGCCATAACCTTACAATTTTGACAAAAATCAACAGAGTTTGAATAACAGCATTTTCTGCCAAATAGTAAGGCTACAACCTTACCAATTTGACAAAAATTAGCAGATTTTGGAGATCCTCGTTATCAGCCAAATAGCAAGGCTATAGCCTTACAATCTCCCCCAAATCTGGTCCACTCTAAAGAACTTTGTTTTTGGTCAAATAGTAAGGCTATAACCTTGCCACTTTGATAAAAATTAGCAGATTTTGGCGATACTAGTTTTCAGCCAAATAGCACGGCTATAGCCTTACCATTTTGGCAAAGATTAGCAGATTTTGGAGATCATCGTTTTCAGCCAAACAGCAAGGCTATAGCCTACAATCTCCCCCAAATTTAGCCAACTCTAAAGAACTTCGTTTTCGGTTGAATAGTAAGGCTATAACCTTACCATTTTGACTAAAATCAGCTGAGTTTGAAGAACATCATTTTCTGCCAAATAGTAAGGCTATAACCTTACTATTTTGGCAAAAATTAGCAGATTTTGGAGATTTTTGTTTTCAGCCAAATGGCAAGACTATAGCCTTACAATTTCTCCCAAAATTAGCAAATTCTGAAAAACTTAATTTTTGGCGAAATAGTAAGGCTATATCTTTGCCATTTTGACCAAAATTGGCAGATTTTGGAGAACATCATTGGTAGCAAAATAGCGAGGCTATAGCCTTACCATTTTGACCAAAATTAGCAGATTTTGAAGAACCTCACTTTCAATCAAATAGCATGGCTATAGCCTTACCATTTATTCAAAAATTAGAGAATTCTGAGCAGCTTTGTTTTCGGCCAAATAGTAAGAGCCTCGTTTTCAACGATATAGTAAGGCGATATACCTTTTATTAATTTGTGCCAAAATTATTCAGTTTTGAAGAGCATTTAAAATAGGCAATGGCCCTGGTTTTTGCCAAAGTTATTTTTGGCGAAATAAAAAATCTTGACAAATAACTATTTCCAACCCCGAAAACCATTTTAATGGCGCAAGACTCCTTGTATTCGAAAAGAATTAAAATAAGTTAAATATTGTATTCTTTAAACGAAAACTCGCAATTAAATGGGTAAACGCCAATTAATTTTTGACGAAACATATCCCGAAAGCAACTTGCAATGAAAAATTTACCATAATGTCGTCGTTGTTGCATTTAGATTAGATGTTATAGTTTTTATCATTTGCTGAACACAAGCTGTATTATTTCCAATTGAAGAAAATCGTGTGGGTGGGACATTCCTCATGGGACATTATTGATGGGACAGCCCGTTTGCAAGTTGCCTGTTTTCATTTATTACAGGAGAACGATTCAAATTCATACCAAATAGTCTGGAGCCCATAACTTGAAAGTTCTGTCAAAGGACGTCGTTGCCAAACAATTTCCATCTGTCAAAATAGAAAAAAAAATATAACGACAAATCTAGCAATGAGAAGTAAATAAATAAGTTAATTAGTTAAAGTAAACAAAACACGTACATTAACATTTCTAATTAACATGTAAATCCTATGTAAGTTTTATTTTGCAGGGTGTACCACATACAAGCCAACTTAACTCCTAAAAAGTTCTGCCCGCATGGACCTCCTGAAAATATGAAATTTTTGTTGTTTTTCAATGGACCATATAGCTCTTCCCGGGGTGAAAGATTAAAGCTAATTTTAGCCTCGAGGTTCTTTTCATGTGTAGGTTCATTTATGCGGGCTTTTACTGTACCCAAACATTGCTTGTTACGTGTTTGTCACTCCGCCATCTTCAATGATATAATCAACAACCTAAAGTAACCCAATAGGCAAGATAACATTCAAAAACTTATGTCCCATTCCTCACCTGGAGATATATCAACCGCCGTTACTTTTTGCTCATGCCCTGTCATAGTTTTGAGGGGAGTCCAGCCAGGATGCGACCAAATCTACACACAATCAATGATATATTAAAGCAATAAAATTTCATGTAAATTTAACAGCATGCAGTTGAGTGTTATATCATGCAATTGTATCTCTTATTTTTAATAATAGGTTAACACAACACCAATTTTTACAATGAAGAAAAAGCAGAACATTTGATCAAAAGAAGAGTCTTAAAGGAGCTATGAACTGAAAATTTTATTGACGTAAATAAAGAATGCCGTTAAACTTTTCTGATATCTTCTCTCGTTTTCAAGATCCAATTTGAGAATCAATAGTTTGACATCTCCCATAGTTTGACAAATTTTCATGCTTTGAAAACTTGTGAAAAGAAATAATCAATGAACTCAGTAAATCAATCAATCAATCAATTAATCAATGAATATTTTCCTAAGATGATTTTTATAGTCAAAGCCCTTACAGAATTCCAATCTTTAAATAAATATAATTTACAATTTAAATAATTTACAATAATGTACGTAGAAATGTAGAAATTGGTTTTTAATCTAAACTTTGTTTGTAAAGTACAATTCATTCGAGAATCAGAAATTCACTATCTCCAAAGCTTGATAAATTTCCATATAGTAGATTTGCTCCAAGTAGTCTATTTCGGTAAATCAGTAACAAATTTAAAGAAAAATAAAAACTACATATCTGTGAAGGAAAAATCTTCTGCGGTGGAGAAAACGAGCTTTTTCCTCCGCAGGAACAGATTTTTTATTTTATTCTTAATTATTTACCGAAATATACTTCGTGGAAGAATACCATAATAGAAGCTTTGAAAACTTGAAAACTTGAAAAGAAACTATAAATGAATTCAACATACTTTGGCTGTATTATCATAAGATGAGGTCGCAATAAACGAATCTGCAAAAATAATCACATTCATTTATTTAATTCAAAGCTAATAGCGATAATTTATTTCATCTACGACTTACCATGAAAAGCTACACCTTACAACTACATGGACAACTTACATCTACGACTTACCATGAAATGCTACATCTTACAACTGCATGGACAACTTACATCTACGACTTACCATGAAATGCTACACCTTACAACTACATGGACAATTTACATCTACAACTTACCATGAAATGCTACATCTTACAATTACATGGACAACTTACATCTACAGCTTACCATGAAACGCTACATCTTACAACTGCATGGACAACTTACATCTACAACTCACCATAAAATGCTACATCTGAAATGAGATGCTACTTACCATGAAATGCTACATCTGAAATGAGATTCGTATGAGCTGGAATTGTGTAAATATTTTTCTGCTGTCGAAGATCCCAAACCATTGCCTTTTGATCTTCACTCCCAGTGACTACTTGGTAACTTCAATGTACAAATATAAAGTGAAAGATAAATATCCAAAATAAATAGCCAAAATGTAAAAAATTAGCAGTTATTTGACTGAGATTCTACAAAGTAAACACCCGCATAAAAAAACCTACAAATTTGAGAACAATCAGGCTGAAATTTTGCCTCATATTTAAGCCAAATTAACTTGAAAAGAACAAAAGTTGATGGGATAATTTCTAAATGTTACAAGTGTCCTTATAACTCACTTTATGGCTTTACAGGCAGATTTATATATGTAAATTTATATATGTAGAAACGCTCATCAACGAGGCATTAAATATGAAAGAACTTTCTAATATAAGAACACTTAAGCTGAAATTTTGCTTACTTTTTTGCAAGAATTAATCTCAAATGAATAAAAGTTGATGGGTAAATTTGTAAATATGACAGGTGTATAGGTATTTAGTCAACTCATCCTTTCTCTTGCCTCCAGCTGTGTTATCTATGGGTTTCAAATAAGAACCTTTGCCAGACTGGTATCCATAAATACAAGTTCTTTTATGAGGTTTTTTACTGTGATATAACGCAAGGAATTAAGAGAAATAGCATATGCTAAAATAATATTATAACTAAAGAATATCTATTGCGAAATTAACCTACCCATTTGGTGAAAAATCTATCGCAATAACTTTCTTTAAATGTCCATCAAGACCAAGTATGCAACGTCCTGTTCTTAAATCCCAAAGCAAACCACGTGCGTCGAAGCCACTAACAAATATTCGAATTACAATTAATGTCTTTCAAAAATGTCCCCACGCGTGCAAAGCTGCTGTGGAGGAGCTTTAGTTTTGATAATTTTGTTTTGGCTTGAATTTGATATAAGATGCTTCAATTTATAGTTCGATACCTTGTTCGCAAAAATCTACAGAATAATCACTGACAAATGAAACAAAAAATGGAGGATTTCTATGTTCTGGAGTTGTTATTATGGCTTTGAGAATGCATTAATGTTGGCTTTTCTTCAGTATTGCTAAGGGGTTACTTTGTCGACTTTGGCAAACAAGGTGTCAAACTTTAAGATAAATGTGAAGCAAAAACACAATTATCAAGAATTAAAGCTACTCCACAGTAGCTTTTCAAACTTGGGGACACTGTTTTGGGCTAACCGGTATTCATGAAAAATATTTGAACGATTTATGATAATTTGCACAATAACAAAAATTAAACATCTTTAGTAGCAATAAATATGAAACTTATGATCAATTGAGAGTCAATGGAGACTCATAACCAAACACATTCAAAATCTAGACTGAAAACTTTATGGAAATAAGACTCATTTTAACGGATGTCAAATAGGTGGCGTATCCAAGTCTAGTTTTCTGGACATATTATCACGAGTCTCTATCAGCCGAAGTGACGTCCCATCTGTCAAAAATGCAGGGAGACAGGTGTAATTAATCTAATTCAGCCCCATCTTACAAGAACCCAAATTGTTTGTATTTAGAATGTAAAAACCCAAATTGTTTGGATAAAACAAAGTTTGGAATGTGCTTAATCTCAAGATTTCAGACAGTGAAATGAACGAATAGTAAAACTAACCATGTGGCAACGAGTGAACCATCGACTTGGAATTTTATGTCATAGCATTCTCTTGAATGACCTTCCTAAAAATTAAAGTCAAAAGTTAATCGCAAAATATTCTAATAATGAATAAATTAAATTTTATTGATAGAAATATAATGTTAAAATTTTTTACTCGCTGTTGTTTATGAAAAGCAGAGCTTATCAATTCAAGGTTCCTTTATAACGCCAGTAATCAACAACTTTAAAAACTACATTCGGAAACACATGGCTAGAAATATTTATTTGATGCTTGCGACGATTTTTGCAATTTAACATAATAAACAAAGGAACTTTCGACAAAATTCTACAAAATTTTCTGCAAGATCACTTTTCGAAAAAAATTCCTGCGATCAATTTCCTGCCATATGGAAAACAGTAACGATAATAAAATATATGGTGTAAACTAAGACTAAAGATTATAAATAAAGTATTTTATGCTTTAAATTTAAGTAAATCTTACTGATAATACTTTTAAATTATTTGTTGTTGTTGTTGTTGTAAATTTAATGCAAAATAGTTTAGGTGGGTGATTTTCTTCGAATGCTAAAGTAGTTCGTTCTATGATTGTGCTCCTTCTGTACATGAGCTTTTTTCGTCCCCAATAATTTTGTGTCTTGTCAATTTGAAAATGATTTCAAATTAACTTTTCTATTTCAATTAGGGAAGACTCACAAATCGATTTTAATTTAGAATTCCTCTTGAATGTTATCCCCAAACTCAAAACAAAATATGCTCCAAATCAATAAATCTACTATTTATTTGAATTAACCAAGTATCATAAAAATTCGTCCACTCCCAACACGTTTACCTGATGTAAAATTTCTTTTTGTTGCTCAAGGTCCCATAATCGCCACGACTTATCGAAACTATAATGAGAAAAAATGTATTTAATTTGAGCGAATACGTAGAGCTATAGCTCTTGTTCCCCCAGGGGGCTCTCCTTAAAAGCTGGAGCTTGATTGCTATCCCAGAAAAACAAATTGCTGTTGTTTATTGCTCTCCCAGAAAAACAAATTGCTCATCTCAAAATTTGCTTTCTTATCAATTTCAATGAATCAATGTAGGAATGGCTTCCCTTGTGTAACTTTTGGTTTTTTCTCAATTTAAGGATAGTTCATTCGTGAATGAAAATAATTAAATTAAAATCAACTTACCATGCAGTTCCAAGGAAACGCCCACTTGGATGAAATGCTACCCTTGAGACTCGTTCATCATGACCCTCAATGTTAGCCATCGGCGTATCACTTAAAACAAATAAAAGTATTTGCTAATTAAACCTAATTTTCAGTTAAATGGAATAAAAAATGATTTCAAAATTTCGGAGAAATAATCTCGGATTTTCAGAATCATTGCTCTTTTAAACTTTTGGATTCGGTTTCTCAGAACATTCGGTTTTTAGGATTTAGAAGGTTTGGAAGGTCTAAAAGAGCATGCACTTATTCCCAGAGGGATACTTCCTAATTTTCAAAGTGCATGTAAACATTTGGGGTTTGAAATTTTTCCCTAAATCAATATTTGGGGTCCGTGAATTCAAATGAAAATGAAAGTTGAGTTTTGGGGTCTGTGAATTATGCTCAACAATTGTTTGTGGTCCGTGAACACTTTGATAAAGCTTTGAAAGGTTTTGGATCGTATATGCCCCAAAATGACTTGTCATCACGTTCTACATTACTGAATAACTGAATGAAATTTTATTTATAGAAATACAATACCTAATACAGAATACTGTACTATATGTGACCCAAGTAAAGCCTTGCTTATCTATCTTGGGCCACGTAACACAACGAATAATATACTTATGCGTTTATAATATTCGGGGTCACCAAACAATTGGCTCAATTTTTGGGGGTCAGCAAGAAAATGTTGGTATGGAAGCCGCCCTGGGAATTAGGAAGTACGCCACTTGGGTCTTAGATCCCATTAAAGTTGTTCAATTCAACTTTATATATCAAATGAAATACCACAGTGCATAAATTTTTGCAAACTACACTACACAAAATAAGCTTACTAAGTTTGGGAAATTGAGAAATGAAAATTTTGAAAAAGCAGTAACCTTTCGAGATTCCACAGCAAGACACTGCCATCACTTGCACATGAAACCATGCAGGGTCCTGATGCATCAAGATCCAAGGTCGCTCGTGGGTGAAAAATAATTGCACCAACTCTTTCGTTATGCCCTGTGAACAAAAAATGTCATTTTTGCAGAAGAATACTTCAGTAAAGCATTTTAGATCCTTGTGAACAAGGGACAATTTTTGTAACAATAATAAAATTGAAACACCATTTTCAAAGACAAAGACATTCAAGACAAAGAGAATTCTCTCAAGCAGAAAATAAAAAAAACAAAGCCATGTTTTGATTTTCTAATTGAGAGAATTCGCTGTGTCCTGAATGGCTAATCGCTTTGAAATTGGCATTTCAATTTCAATATTGTTGCAGCATTTGCCCTTATTTCTCGCCTAAATATTTTAGCTGCATTTGTATCATGTGGTTAATAGCTTGGAAAATCTTCCACTTCGCAAATACACAAGTTTTGCTGTTATGCTTTCGGAAAAAGAAAGACAGAATTTCATTTAAATGATTTACCTTATGACGAGAAGTGCAAGGAAAACACGTCAAGTCGGATAACGGTGAATTGAATACATAATCTTTAAAATGATCTGTCCTTACGTTAAGCACACATCAAATTTAGATTATATTAACCTTTTTACGCCCGTATTTATTTCCGCTAAACAGGCAAATCCTATTCAACTTCTATTTTGCAGGGGGTAGCACATCCAAACCAACTTAATTTATATGATAAAGATACGTTGAAATATCTCAAATTAATATTACGTTCTGTCCGCATTTACCTCCTGAAAATATGATATTTTACGTTGTTTGTTAATGGGCTGTATGGTCTCTCCCGGGGTGAAGGGTTAAATGCGACAAACCTCTTAAAACTCGTAATAGCTTTCCATCCGGCACAGACCATAGTTTGCACAGACCACTCCTGAAATTAGATTCCAAATATCAGCGAAAAAAATTAAACAGCAAGTAAGTCATTTGAAGGCGCAAAGTAAAACTCGTTCAACCTCATGGAACCAAATGAAAAAAGTTAATAGTTTAATATAGAACTTTAATTTTTGCAATCTTAGTGACAGGGTTGTGTGATACTTAGCTTAAGTTTTCCTGATTCATAAATACTACAATACACGGTAAATGAAATTACATTGAAGTTTTCTTTTCACAAAAAAGGCTAAAATTTCTGACATACCATGAAGAAGTTGCGAGCATGTTGCCGTCGGGAGAAAATTTGCAATATGACAGTGGTCGATCATCTCCAATTTGACTGCAAAAGTTTGTCATTGCCTTAAAAATAAATAGGTAAAAATAACAACAAAGTATAGGAAGAGAGTATATGAGAAAAATAATCCAAGAAAATATACAAATGCTTTGCACTGTAAACTAAAAAAAAGATGACATTACATTTACGGTCATTCTTGAGTTTTCCTTTACTCACTTGATCATTTCATTGTATTCTCGGATCCTAGATGACGCAAAGCCTGTTTGTTTCCATTGCAGTTCGAGTCATATGATGAATTCATCAAGAAACATTCTTTTTGAAATCAAAATTATCTCGCGTTTTTCAAAAACATGGCAGCAAAAGGTATATGGTTGTACAATGAAAAGTTTCTCATGATATTTATCACGTGATACAACTGCAGGGAAAACGAACGCAACTCGGATCCACGAATAATATTGTGTTATTCGTAAAACTATTAAATAAAACATTGGCTCAATTACAACAAAACAAACAACATAATTCACTTTTCAAACATGCAAACTTACAGAAGTTTTTTTCCGTAACTCTTGGTCCTTGGCTGCATTTTCAGATTCAGTCTTCGCATGTTGCAATTTTGCTTTTTTCAGCCGTTCACGTGCCCTGAAAACAAAAAATAACAAATTGCTCATATGTTGGTATTAATTTTTCTCCTATAAGTTTTTCTCCATCGTCTTTCGTTCCATTATCGTTTTCAGTCGTATAAAAATGTCTAACCTGTGTCGAAAATTCGCGAATGTTAAACCAACTAAACCAACACTGGAAACGAAAGGGATGTACTAGCCTCCCTACAAAATTCCCACTTTTCGCTGTGCTTTGGCATCGCGTCGTCAAATAAATAAAAGAGCCAGAGTACGACTTGTGTAATAAGTCTAGAGATATGTAAAGCAGGTCGAAAAAACCAGGAGTTTGAGAAAAAGTGAGTTCGGGTTATTAGGTTCAACTGTATGTGCTAACATATCGCCCTGGCATACATGGGTTTGTAAGAACAAGATGGATCTTGAAAAAGAATGAATATAGCTCTGAAGCAACAATGCATGCCAGAACGAAATATATGCACACACCCTTTAATCAATTGCTAGTTTTGCGTTGTTTCTGTCATTTTATTTTAATTATCTACACTTAGTGAGCAAAAGTATTGGACAGGTTCATGAAAAATGGAGTCCAAAAGCGTCAACAAACCGAATGAGCCAAATTTGCATTAAAAAAAATTAAAGCAGTGCAGTGGCTTCATCACTCTAAGTGTAAGGTATCAAAATGTTCGTAATTTCATTAATGTTTCATTGAAAGAAAAAATGTTATTTTAGTTCATTCATGGAGAAAGTGGTGTTAACTTTTGGACAACACCGGATTCCCTTCGCTGCAAAAGATTAGAGGGGTAAGATCGAACGGTCAGCCCACAATGATGACATTTTATTCAAAGCAAAGTTTACATACTTTGGTAGAGAATAATCAGCAAGCCATTGCCTCGCGATTTTTAATTCATCTGATCCTTCATGGTACCACACTTCTTGTTGACTGTCAGCCTGTTGAGATATTCACACAATGTTAAGGAAATGAGTAAAACGTTTATACAACATGAATAAACAATTTTTTTAAAGCGAAAAAAAGCTTAATTTTAAAAACTACATGTACAAACCTTTTTGTGATCGTCTGCCTCATCAGATCTTTGAACAACTCCAGATAGCAAATCCTCTAAAAAGATAAATAATAAATCAATTACCTCAATCAGTTAGAGTGATAAATTACAATGATTATGTTGATTGACTATATCCATTACTTTGTTTCTTTCATTTATAATATTTTCCAACAATTTGACAGTATCCAGTAATTCTAAACAGTAATTTAATCTAATAACATTTATTTTTAATGCACATGCCTGTTATTGATACTGCAAGTCTAATTTTTTTGCTGTCCCTTGTCTGTATCTTCAATAATATTTTGAAGAATTTGCTAATCCATTGCCAAAATTTATTCATTCTTTAAATAAGAAATACTAAATATTCCCACTGTCCACTAAATATGATATATACACAAATTAATAATACATAGAATAGAGGAAGAATTAATTAAACTAAAAACTTAATCAAACCTATTCCCACAAGAAGCTCCCTCAGTCTGTCCCTTCTTTCTGATGGCCCTTCTCCAAATACGCCTAACATTTTGAAATAAGCAAAAATTTAATTTTTCGAAGCTTCAGAAACAAAATATTGCAAGAAAATAAAAATGGAATCACTTACCAAAACTCTAAAATTTTCGGGCATAGTATAAGTCATTTTAAACAAAGCATAAATTCTCATTCAGTCATTGATGATTTGTTAAGCTGTATTTTTCCTGGGTCTTGTTATACCAGTTGAGAAAAAATGTAAGGTTTTTCCAGCACTATGTATTTTTATGAAGAAACAGCCAATTTGTCTTATTAAGTCTGTTGCGTCCAAGAGGCTAATATTTTATTTAATGCTAGAATTTTTGTGCATGATACTATATTTCTCACCCTCACAATAACATGAAATTACATGTGCACTCATCACAAATAAAGTGAGGCTGAAATGTTGACAAGGCTTGGTCTGAAGCTCATGTTGATTTCAATAATTCTTGCAAAAGAGCAATGTAACAAAAGCCATAGAGTTGCTGATTCTATCCAGATAAATGTTAAACCTCTCAGATCAATTTTAATGAAACTGATCAGCCCTTTCTTTGCAAAACTATAGTGTTAAAAAATCTTGCTTTTTGACTCACCCAGTATGAAGTTAAATTGTATTCTATGAAAAACATTTGTGAATGATTCACCTAAAACATAAATGCATACAGATCAAGTCTATGCTTACAAATTGGATGTCCAAGCTCCCTGAGTCTGGCTTTCACCATGGCATTATCTGTTGGAACAGCAATTGCCCTTGCCTAAAATAATCAGGAAAAAACAAGAACAAATTTAAATATGAAAAGCATTGCAATCTCAAAAAGCCATCTTGCATTGCCATCTCAAAAATAATTTTTTAAATTTGAAAAAACAAAAATTCCCACTTTAAGTGTCTAAAATCATCAAAGTAAGGTAGACTATATACCTGTTAATTTATAGCTATATTTAGATTTGACAATTAAAATAAACTGCCATGCGCTGATATAAATTCTAATTTAAAAGTGTAAAGCTTAAAATCATTACCCGTTTTCTTTTCTCAAATTCTGCAAGTAGTTCAAGATGTCTGTCACTGGGCTCCTCAACATTCATCTCCATGGTTTCAGCTAAAAATATACAACAAATTTATTACTAGATAAATAACTTCCCTCAAGTGTCAAAAAATTGAAATCTTACTTGATGTGATGCAAAGAAAAGAGTAGTTACCATTGACCAAATAATAAAACATATGTGGCTGCAACAACCAGGAACAATAAATGAATATTATTTATATTCAAGGACATCAAATCTAAACTGTGGTTCCAATTTTTGCAATGTTTGGCATATAGGGTAACAGGTTGAGTCAAACTAGAGTCAAAATTCAACGTCATAGAATTTTGATGATCTCAAAAATTCACAAAATTAAAATGGAGGAAATGTTTGGATTCCCTCCTCACATTTAGCAAGATTCTTAATTTTTAGGTTCTTGACTTAACCATAGCCATAGCCACAGCCCAGCACTTTTGACCAAGATCTATGTTGCACCAACAGACACTAAAGTGCAAGTGTGAAAACCATCCTCCTTTATTGTTCTCCTTTGTTTGTTTACCCTTTTGAAATATCTAAATAATGTGTCCCAAAAAGATTTAACTTTCTTAATCTGGGAAAAGTCTTTGAACAATGAATGTGCATTGAACAATGTAAATGGTTTGCAGGAAAGTGCAGAAAACATAGTAACTTTTCAAGTTAGGGGGCCGTGAACAATTGACTTTATTTGTTTTTTTTTTACAGAATTGTTTAAGAAGGTGGCCAAGACCAAGAGGGTCCATTAAGGGGGTCAATCTTCATTTTTTCAGGTTATTGTTCTAAAAAAGGTCTGCTAGTAGGAGGGGGTCACAGGTTAACAGACCAATTCCATGAAATAAACAAAAGTCAACTGTTGACAGGAGGGCCATTTTTTCTTGTTCCCTTTTCCATTTTTTGTGAACCCCACTCCCTGTCCCTGCTGTGTCTGGCTTCGATTTCTAAAATATGTAAATAATTAGTTAGTAGGCATTCATTAGTACCCTCTGCAACATTAATATTTCCGGCTTTAATTGCTCTCGCAATGGCATCATCTCCTTCACTGTCATCATCACTATCATCGTCTGAGTTATTGACTTCAGCCTCGTTTGAATCATCGTCCCCAAACTTGTTAGGCCTTTTTTTAGTATCAGCAGAAATGATGCCTTCATTTCCTGTCGCCATTTGTCTCAATTTTTCTTCTAAACTCCCATAATGAATTCTTTGCTTCTTCCGTATTGGAATATTATCTTCGTCATCGGAAAGAGACATTACGAAAAGTCTGTCGTTCAAAAGATTGATTCGCTATGTTTGAGGCTTCAGAAAACGTTGGAGACATCCACTGAGAATTTAGGCCTACTGTGTGGATAAGAGGCTACTGTCACATGGCGCCAAATGTTCGTTTCCAGCAAAAAAATAAAAAACAACATATTTATTTATAGATATTAAATGTTTGTTGGGGGACGAGGGACGAAGGATTAAAGCTAGTGATATGAATCAAGGGACATTAGACAAATTAATAAGTATGATTTGAACTCAAGAACAATTTAAATGCCTAATAAAATAGTTGTCGGTAATTGTTAAACTGCAAACTATTGAAAAATTCACAATGCCCACAGAGCTCAGAAAGTTTGCTCTTTGTTACCAACAACGGCACTATATTTTTCCTATTTAAAAAATGGGTTGAGTATTTTATCAAAAAATAGACAAGCCAGAGCACTTTTTGTTGCCGTGTGCCATGCTCCTGAGAAGATTTGTGTTGCCGTGTGCCACTTCTGATTTTACAACCTTCGGAAACCGCGGAAACCAAACTTGGTATGGCAACCCAAAAAAACATTCCCAGTTTGCAGGGCTGTAGATCGAAATTCACGAGGCTAGCAAATTTAAAATGTACTCAAATTGATGTCCGAAGGACAAACTCAGAGCTTGGGGGTATCATTCAGTCATCTGCAAACACGTTTACATGTCCAAAACTGGAAATCAAAATACCTTCATACACAAGCGTTTATATCAATTTAAAAGAACGCCAATTGTTTCCAGTCGACATTTTGACATAAAAGCAAACTTAACTTGCTCCACGTTCTTAAAGCAAACAGGTTGTTTTAATGTCAAAATTGTCTAGTGGAAATGAATGACGCTCTTTTAGGCCTGGATATTTTGACTTCCAGTTTTGAACATGTAAATATGTGCTTTCAGGTGACTGAATGAGAACCCAAATTCTAAGTTTGCCCTTCGGACATCATTGCAAGTACAATTTAAAATCACTAGCCTCGTGGATTTCGAGCTACAACCCTGCAAACAGGGGTAGTTTTTGTGCGTGTCACCGATTACGATTTCCAACTGATGTTATACGGTTATACTGCCAATAGAAGCGAATAGATAAATCCTGGAGTTGAAAATCACATATATACAAGGGACTGATGATTTATGTTGTAAACTAATAAATTTGTAGCTAGTTTGATTATATTTGTTAAATGCAATTGTCACGGGGTCCCAGATTATGTAATCAATTACCTTCTGACAGTAAAACTGCAAATAGCACAAACTCTTTCAAGCATGAGATCAAAAGCTGCTTTATGCAAAACTTACTGAAAAACGAAAATAGAGGTAGCATATACCTCTAATTCTATCCATATACTTTCTTTGAACTTTTATTAGGATAAACAGTTATTTTATATTAATTTGTTACACACCTCTAAAAAGGATCATCACATAATTAAGGTCACCTCGACCTTTCTGATGTTATCCCTGCCACACTAGATAGGTTTGTGAGGTTTGTAACTTTAAACTCTCCATGGTATCATTAAGGTATAAGTCTCCGTTTGTAATTTATAGGAGAATTGAAGAAAAAAAATGGAATTCTTCAGCAATTACTTTAAAAATATACAATTTTACGAAATGCTGTCAAAGTTACTACTATAAATGTTCAAACAGAATTCAGCGCAGACCAGCGTACTATATTAATACAAATAAATTCAAGGTCTACAGGGTCAAGATAGGTAGGATTGGGGAAAACCTGATTTACAATTTTCTTGAGTTACAACCATTGGAGGCCATTGGTATTTCTCAGTTCGAGCATGAGCAATGCGGGCATTTTTCTTTTGTTATGAAAAAATAATAGTTCTTAATTCTGCGGAAGGGTTTTATTTTTGCGGAGGAGAATATTTTTAATTCTACATCTGCGGAGGAGTATTTCGGCAGATGCTACTTCGCAGAAACAAGAGCAGATTTTGTAACGATAGGGAATTTGACACACCAATTTCAAAGCGATTAGTTAGAATTAGAATTCTAGACAAAGTGAATTCTCTCCGGCAGAAAATCAAAACAAACAAAGCCTTGCTTTGATTTTCTGCTTGAGATATTTCGCTTTGTCTTGAATGGCTAATGACTTTGAAATTGGTGTGTGTGCTCTTGTTCTTTGCAGACGTGGAATTAAAAATATCCTCCTCCACAGAATTAAAAAACAAATTCTCAAAACAAAATAAAAGTGTCGTTTTTGCTCATGGTTTGGTATTGTGGATGTTAATTTGCCAGTCCACAACGTGTGATTGTTAATCTTTTTGCACCACTCATTTTCCCCCCAGGATACCCATTTCACTCCTGTACACCATACTTAAAATATTCTGCAATCGACATAATATACATTGAAAACCACACATTCATCTTTAGTAAAACAAGGAGCTATAAAATGTATTTCTCTTTTGTTTTCTTCAGGAACAACTCTGAATCTAAGGTACCGTGTTTCCTCGATTAATTAAGCCAAGAAAACCACAACAAACAAAGCCGCAAAGATTGTTATTTGTGAGTACATTGTAATCCCAATAACTCAAACCATGAAGGGACGAAAAGAATTAGTTCGAGATAGCGATTCAAGTGTTCGAGTTATCGAAGGACGTAGAAAATTCTTTAAGTTATCGCAAGTTCAAGCTGTATTCATAGATTTCATTGAGTGCATTCATAGGTGTGAAATCTAATCTTTCTGATCGTAAATTGCTTTGTTATGTGCTTGCAACTTGCAACAGCATAACAAAAAACGTTGCAAAGAGTGAAAATACAAAACTGCAAAGACTTCCTCTGATCATATTTCGTTTATACAAACGATCGTCACCACGAACCATCTCGATTTCTATCACATATTTCAATTGTCCTTGATGCCAATTCTTTGAGGCGAATGCTCGTTTGAGAAGAATTGACGATTTCTTTCAAAAGCTCGATACCACCCTCTTCCGCCAGAAGACAGCAATATCTGGCAGCTAAAATACAAAAAACATCCGTAAACCTCTCATTAAAAGCCCTGGATTTATATAAGTTCGTAAGCATACCTTTTTGGGTTTATACATGGGGGGCGTACATACAAGGGGCTATATAACAACGAAGTCTTGTGTTAGTGATAATCTTATAATAAAAACGAAAGAAACATACCGTGTTGTAATAATACTGATAAATACAAACATGTCGATAAAAACAATAAAAATAGGAAATCATTGTTTGCAAATTGATTGGCTTATATATAGGGGGCTTATATTCAGGGGTCCTTATATTCAGGGAGCTTATGTGCGTATTCACCAGATCTTTGACACCCCCGCCCTAAAACGAAACATGCTTGCAAAGGCCTGACAGACAGCAAAACATGCTCGCGAAGGCCTGACGGCGAGCAAAAAGCATGCATAAAACTTAGATAAAGCTAGCTCGGGCAAATTTTACAAAAAAGATTCATTTTGTACACTGTATATAATGAAGGATAAATAACTTAATCTATTTGGCATCATAAGAGAGATAACTAAAAAGAGTCTTTAGTTTGTGAAATGTATTGTTAGGACGCAAGGAAAGCGTGCATGGGTGCAGGTTTGCAAGTGCAAATGGAGGAGGAGCAGTATATATGTATGATAACGAGGCACGTCGATAGTTGTTTTGTCGAGTAAGATTGCCACCCACCTTCCCCAAGATAGTTCACAATAACTATATCAAGAATTCAAAAACATTATCCTCGCGAGACCAGCTTAGCCTAATGCTGCCTACACGGTGTGCTTACGTCTGCTCACAAACAACTAGACTGACCGATACTCTACTGTCATCAGAGGCTCTTAAAGTAGAACTGTAAAAAGTAGACAAATAAATACAGTTATTTTCATTTGAATGGAATGAATTAGAAAATAACAAATTTATATTTTGGAAAGTTCATTGCTCGTTGTTACCATCAATTTAAATAAACACAAATACTCAGTGGTAAAGTTATTTTTCCTCAAAATTTTCACAGCTCTTCGGTAGCCTCTTCACATTCAATAAGATCCTAATCGTGCAAATAGCATAGCAAAATTACTTACGGTTAACAGTAGTGAGATTCGCCAGTGCCCAAACTGCCCATGCTTGTCCGTTTGGCGTATCATAACGTGGGATCAATTGCAGTATTGGTTTCAACGATATGTATTGAATGAACCTCGGCATATCAACTTGCCAGCAGTCAATTGCAAGAATCTAAAAAGATGAAAATCTCTTAAAGCTTAAAATGTTAAACTACAGCCTGATAATTGGCGTCTGGAAAATGTGATGACATTGGTCAAAAACGATCCAAATGCAAAAACGCATCAATTGTAAAAATCAATTTATTGATTTACTAATAAATTCATTTATTGATTGATTTATTACATTTACCGAGCCAAGTGCAAACAATTCCGGTGTAATTAAAGTTCCGTAAAAGCAGGTCAACCCAACTTCAGACCCAGAAACAATTCAAATAGAAATACATCCGGGACCTGTTTTGATTTTCTTCGTTTTTGAGATATCAAGCCAACAATAAAAGTGCCACATTTGAATAAAACTTGAATAAATCTTAAATGTTTACTAGATAGAAGTCCTGCTAAGAAGAAAGGTTTAAATCCAGCAGGTGGTCAATATAACAGGGAAAACAATAGAATTTTAGACTTAAAGGATAAATTCGGAAAATGTTTTGTTCCATATAAAACCGTAATCTGTAAAACAGAGGCAAATTTAGTAAAAATAGCTAAATTGACACATCAATTCCAAAGGAATTATCCGTTGAAAACAATAAGAAACCATCTCAACTGGAAAATGTAAACAAGCGAAGCCATGCAATGCAGAGTTGCGGAGGAGATGTTTACATTTTAAAGTTGAAATTTACATTCTTATTGTTACAAAAGCTGCCTCTGTTAATCTGTAACGAGAAATATATATTTTTGTCATTTCTTGAAAAAACACGGTGAAGCAGAGAAAAAAGGCCATGCCCAAGAAGAGGATTTTATATTTTGAAATTACAAAACAAGGTTTACAAAGGAGTTTTCTCTTTTGCAAAATTGATCTTTAGGGTGCACTTTCAAATTTTAGGGCAAAAGATATTCTCAGGTTTGCCCAAAAGATATCCTCAGGTTTGCAAAGCTGCTGCAGAGGAGATTGAGTGTGGGTAACTCTGTCTTTGCTTGAATTTGATACAAGAAGCTTCAATTTATAGCTTGATACCTTGTTTGTCAGAATCTACCAAATAATCACCGAGTTATACTCAATGAAATCAAAAATATAAGATTCTCCTCGCTGCAAGCTGTTCGAAATACTATATTTTGGCTTTAAATATCCACCAACGTTGGTTTCTTTAGTATGTATAGCTCAGGATTGCTTTAGTAGATTTTGGCAAACATGGACCAGGTTAGCCTGGCTACACCAGGCCCTAAGTTTCGCTACTGCGGAGGAGATGCGGAGAAAAAGCCCACACTCTCAATAAGATACAAAAGCAAGTCGTAGTTGGCGTCCATCGATATATCATTAGCCAAATTACGACTTGGGTAGTAAATCTAGGACCAAGAATCAAACGTTTAGTTGAAGCCTGTTATATCAATGCCAAGCAAAAATAAAACTATCAAAATTGAAGCTCCTCCGTAACAGCCTTGTAAACGTGCGGGGACATTTATTTTCGCCATTCGGAAGAATAACAGGATATAATAGCTCAAATAACATTACCGAAACTTTCATGCATTTTCTTCTTGTAATTTTACGCAATGTCCACGCCTTTTCACCATCAGAACAAATATGAGACAGAATTCCAGCAGCATTGTAACTTATTTCTAAATCAACTGTCTTGGGATTCAACAAATCGCTGTGTGGAAATCAACAACAAATCATTAATTTCAAGAAAGTTTTCAAGCTGCAATAATCCAATAATGTTTCATGACAGAAAATAACGTTTAAAATTTGGAACAAGCTTCCACGATCTGCTAAAAATACAACTAACTGAAAATCTTTTAGCAAGAAACTAAAAACCGGATAATTCATAAATAAACCCGGTCTTGATACAGTCAGAGCCCGCCAATAAGAAACTGATATTTGAAAATCCTCCTGTCTGGTTCCTCACTGTATCTTATATTGTAAAAATTAAATTTCATCAGAAATTACACAGATTCATGTTGTTATTTTATCACTATTGAAACTCAGAGGAAAATCGCCTCGATTTAAAAAGTTCTTCCAAAACAGTGCATAAACCAACTATCATAAAATAAATATTTGAAAATAGTACTATTAGCTTACATAAACGTTTCTATGTATTTCTTTTCCATAAATCGATGACGCAATCCCTGAACCTCAGCAATATTTCCCTGGAAAAAGCAAACATTTTTACCTCCTGGAAACCGATCCAGGTGTAAACTTTCAGACCTGGAAAGGACGTATTCCCCATTAGTAAGTAACATAAAACAGATTTTCAGAAGGTGCATGCAGACAGAGCATCATATTAGTTCCAGATAATTCACAGTTAGTTTACGGTTTGTGTTAATTTAATTTGTAAATGCTATAACCTGCAGGAAAAAAACTATATGGCTCAAATAATCCGTTTTTCGATCCAAGGCTGCCAACAGGAAATATATTAAAATTAAGACATTTCATTTTTGATTCTTGATTTAAATTCTGCAAACAAGTTTAGTCTGAGAACAAATTTTTTCATTTCTATCCATATCTTTGTCAAATGTACGTGATGTTAAGATTTAAAATCTATAAGAGCTCTGACCATGAAAAATTGGGTGTGAAATTATGAAATGAAGTCACTCACATCGTATTTTTGACAGAATCTAATTGGGAATTAATGAGTCCCAAGCTTGAAAAGATTAAATCAGCATAAATTATTATTCAAAATTATTCCATTCTCTCGCCCTTCTGGTGTCATTTTTAACCCTTTCACTCCGGGAAGGGTCATATGGCCCATTGACAAACAATGGTAAACATCATATTTTCAGGAGGTAAGTGCGGGCAGAACTTTACATTGATTTAAGATATTTAAACGTAAGTTCATCTTATAAATTAAGTTGGTTTACATGTATTACCCCCTGCAAAATAAAACTTGCATAGGGTTTGCTTGTTTAGCAGAAATAAATCCAGGCGTGAAAGGGTTAGATCCAAAGCAACAAAAGAAAAACTGAAGCAAGAACAACTTACCATCATTCCCATCATCTTTCTTCGAAGATCATTTTCGGTTTTAAATGCCTTGATTAAAAAGTAAATAAACTCAGATTTTAAGTATAAACATATCTCTCCCATGACAACGACAACACATAGCGCTTAATGAAATAATTCTTGAAACAGACGCCAAATACATAAATATATATCAAGATAACAAGCGGAAATTTTCAGAATAGGCAAAATCATAAAGTTTAACTGTCTTTGTTCATTTTGATCTGATTGAGTGCGCTCAGGCGTGTGAAATCTAATTTTTCAAATTGAAAATCCCATTGTAAAGTCTGAAACCGCAATCTCTTCTTTTACAAAGTTCCCCCTTATTTATCAATTATGATGTAATTTCAAAAATTTGCAGTTTTATAGGTGTAAGAATTAAGATGTACGTCGAGAAATGCATCGAGAAATGCAGACATCTTGCTTTACTTAAAAGAAAATTCAATTCTGCAGAGGAGTATTTGATTTTCACTCACAGAAGAAACAAAATTTTAAACAAAGCAAAAGTGTCTTCGCTTCTCCATGACCTGCAACCATGGGCATTAAGAAACTTGAGTTGTTATTCTTCCCTGTGTCCATGTACCCGTGATGTGTGAGTGTGTCCATGCACCCGTGATGTGTATGCGAGTACAGGGACACAGTGAAGAATAACGACTCAAGTTTGTTAATGCCCATGCTGCGACCACGGGATTAACTCTGTTTAAATGGGATTAACTCTGTTGAGAGTTTTTATCAAATTTTTGTAAATCAACATCATTCAGAAAGAAAGGAAACTTAAATAGAAGCTAAACATTGCCAAAGTATTTCAAGATTTTTGAAAAAGTTGTAGCTAGACAAAAAGTAGGAATGATGGCTTTCCTTCACAAAATTCTGACAAAATTCTAACTTACAGCAAGACATTCAATGAATACATCCATGCCTCCATTGTTTACAAAAGCTTCACAATTCTCGTGTGCCTCATCTATAAATGAAATTCAATTTTAGTTACTTAGTTACGAAGCCGTTAAAGACATAACACATTTTCGATGACAAATACATTTTTTACACAACACAACGTTGATATAATGCAAAAGCATATGGTGTTCGCTTTGGCATAACTTTGAGCTTTCGACTTCCATATTTTGGTGAATATACAATCAATTTTGGAGAAATTTGCAGCAAAGTTCAAGTTAATGTTTCTAGATTGCAAATATGTAACGGCCTGATTGCTTACTGTTCTAAATATTTCTAATGAACATACTTTTAGAGTACCTGGAAAATATAGAAAAAACATTACCTGTAATATTCCAAAGGCAACTCCAACATGCTTCAAGAGATTGATCAACCTGAAAAATTTATTGTTTCACAATAAATAAATGAAAATCCGTATCCTTGTTGGCCTAATGAGTATTAAGCCAACAATAACTATTTCTGAGGGTAATATCAGAAAATATTAACCCGAAGCCGTCAGTATTGCCTGCAGGAAACAGTTATTATTTGGTTTATTACCCTGTGATTAGGACTGGCTCAAACATCAAAGTAATCAAGAAATCATTATAAAATTATGTTAAAATGTTAAAATGTTAAAATGTTAAAATGTTAAAATGTTAAAATGTTAAAATGTTAAAATGCTAAAATTTCAAAATTTCAAAATCTTAATTAAAAAAAACATAACTGCTATGCTATGGAGTGAATATGGAGGAGCTTCAGTTTTGATAATTCTGTTTTGGCTTGACGTTGATGTAAGAGGTTTCAACGCAAGGTTTAATACCTTGCTTGCCAAAATCTACTTGAGTGAGGAATCCCTGAGCTTTTCTCAATGAAAACAAAAATAGAGGATTCCTACTGCTGCTGAAAATACTCAAAAATGGTTTGGAAAAGCCTTATTTGTTGGCTTTAATCTAGTATAACTTAGGAACACTTGATAGATTTTGTCAAGCAAGGTATCAAACGTAAGTTTTTTTCAATGTAGATAAATGGCATTATAGAAATGCTCTAATGTTCTAATAATAAGTTGAAACTGAAACGTACATCAAAGTCAAGCAAAAACAAAATCATAAAAACTAAAGCTCTTCCGTAGCTGCTTATACTACACATAATATCTGTATATGCTTCACGAGAACATCAAACGCAAAAGTAACAGACAAACATAAATACATGTGGCAAGATACTTAAGACTATAATGGCAATAATTCAAAGTTTTTATACATTAAGATAAATAAAGATTCATACCCAATGTATTTTAACTTTCTCCCTGATATTATTAAGCAGAACCTACAATAAAATAAGAACATTTGCGTTCATTTTCAAAAGAAATCTATAATTTAACAATTTTATTTAAATTTGCAATTACACGATGATCTTATAAGCAAGTTAGGATTTTGGGCAGTCATAAAGCCTGCTCAAAATTTGGAACTCAAGTTGCTTAAATGGTTGCTTAGATGTTCAATACTGAAGTTGAATAATAATTGAAAATAGTATAATTGGAAATAGTATTGGACTTTCCCTTGTCCCTTTCACGGCCACAGTGTCCTACTTCCAAAGTAGAAGAACTTGCTCTAATTACAATTGTTGATAATTTTTTCTTAAAATTTGCTTACTTTCAGAAGTGGGTTGCTTAATTGAAAATATTACTGGGCTTAAACAATTCCTTTCACAGCCGCAGTGGCCTACTACGTAAATAGAAAAGCTTGTTGAAAATATCTTTTTGTAATTTGCTTACTTTCAGAAGTGGGTTGCCTATTTTTCGGCGAACTTCAGTACAGTTGCTTATTGATGAATAATCGTAAGAAAATGAATAAATAATAATAATCTCCGGCAACAAACGTATTATTAGACACTTTGAAAATACATATAGAGGCGCATTAAAATTTATAATCACAATTTTAGTCGGGGGCCCTCTAATTTCAAGAATTACCAGTACCTTGAAAATATTTTACATATATTAAAATGTTTTATATATATTACAGTCCCTTTTACGGCCACAATGTATGTACTACTACCAAAGCAGACGAGCTCGTTCCCATTGCAATTTATTAAAAATATTACTTTTCTCTTACATCTCTCTTGCTTACTTGTCTTACTAGTCTTACTTCTATCTCGTCGTAGAAGAGGTAGCTTAATTTCTAAATGAAACTCAGTAGTTGCTTACAAAGCAGCTGGTTATAAATAAATAATCCTGTACAGTAAAGAGAGAACAATAGATAAAACAATAACCTATTGTTTACGAAACAATACTCTGTATGAAAAATCTGGTTTCTTATATGTGGGTTTTCACTGTATTTAAGAGGTGAATTTTAGCTCTTGAATTAAGTAAGTTTTTAAATGCTACCCACTGCAAACTGAAGATTGGATGGGATTTTTCCGTTGATTGGAGATAAATTTGGGCGTGGAAGGGTTAACTATGTTTAGTACTTCCAAAATAGTCGTATGGGAAGCAAACGTAGTCTGTGGAAGGCTTGTACCGACAAAATGTAACTTACCGTTACAGCACCTAGTCGTCCAGCTTCTAACTGCATCGGTTTGGACTACGAAATAAATAGCGTTTAAAGAGTTTTGTGTCCACGTGCATGTACAATACATGCAATAAATGCATAGAATGTTCAAACTTTTTTCTCCCCATTATCAAGGATAACAGATTGAAAAGTTGAATCAAAATTGGACAGAAAAGATTTATTTGCAATGCTAATAACCTGATTCTGATTGTATTCTCTGAAGAAATACTATTTCTTAGATCTTAGCAGTATAGTAAATTATTTTTAAATAATGCCGTGTGTGATTTTTAAATAATGTCGTGATGTAATTCTAAAAAATCCAAAAATGTTTTATGATTTAGTGAAATATTTTAAAATAGCGTCTTGTGTTATATATGATGGAATTAAATGTTTTTCTTCAGCATAAGAAGGTAAAATCCTAAAATATTCCAAGCAATTTTCCATCAGTTTGATGATGAAAATAAAATACAAAATAGGCAGCCTGGTTTCCTAACGTCAGCTGAAACCGCGTATTGCGTGAGAGCACTGAACGCCAGGGAAGTCTTTTGTTGACGCCTGGACAAAAACCAGCGAAATTTCTCCACTTCATTTCTCCATTCCTCATTTGGACATTTGAATTTTCAAAGTTTTTGAAAATATGTATTGCCGGCTCAAAGTTCAAACCGGTTCTGTGGCGAAAAGAAATAATTTTTTGATGAAGATGGCTGTTTTGATTCTTCCGGCGATAATGACGAATTTGAGCCCAGTTAGGCCCAAAAATTGATGTCCCAAACGTTATAGTAGGGACACCTATGTGAACAAGTCAATTCCGGAACACTACTTTTAGCAATTCTACAACAACTATCAAACGTTTCCAAGCTGTCACTTGTTGCTTTCAGGATTTCCTCTCGTAAATCCTCGAACTGACTTTTCAGCGCCGCCATTGTTGGTAAATCGCAAGTCGCAGCATAGTTATGGCCCATGGATACGGTTTTTGTCCAAACGTTATTTCAGACCGCTTCTGTGGAGCCCAGGCCTCTTAGTCAAAAATGATTCCAGGGTACCAGAATGCAAAATAGGTATATATCTAAATACTCACCGATGAAATGACAGAGGCTAATAACAAAGCTGCCGTGTGACAAAGTCGATCGTTCTTGTACTCCTTTAATATATGAATCATTAAACGGCACAATTTTCCAGCACCCGTATCCTATAATCACAACAGACATTGTAGTTAATAAGCAACTAAGCTTGGCCAAGCGATAGAGTGCTCGCCTTGCATGCGGAGGGTCGTGGGTTCGAATCCTGGCCGAGCCATACCAAAAACCTAAAAAAAAGGTACTCAGTGTCTCTCTGATATAGCGCTCAGCATCAAGAGTTGGACCGAGGGTAAGTGACCTTCGGATCAGGGATAGGAGTCCTTCCAACCCCCAACTCTGGGTAGCAGCGAATTATTCCTCATAATGAATTAGAGAAAGTTCATGAAATAGAATATCTTGGTATAAAAATAGAATGAAGGGCTTACTTGATACTCCCATATGAATAAAGTTAAAAATTAAATTATAAAATTATCTTCAATTTTTGCAAAACTGCGATATTTGATACCTAAAGAATGCTTGCTAAGTCTATATGATTCACTTGTAACACCTAAAATAAGCTATGCTCTCGAAGCCTACGGTACAGCTGCAAGTAAATATGTAAACGAACTTCGGATTCTACAAAACAGAATACTTAAAATCATCCACTTTAAAGATCGTAAATTTTCCACAAGCCGCTTAAATAAAGAACTAAACACACTTAAACTTGCTGATCTTTACTGTTTAAAAATCTTGAAAATTGTACACTCTGCTCATTTTGATGTGAGTAACTTTCCAGAAAGTTTCCAAGGTTATTTCGAAACAAATGAGCCCTGGTGGCATAAATATGAGACCAGAAAGAAATTCGATTATAACATTTTTGGATCTAAAAAAGTGGGGAAACTGCTTACTGCAAAATGTAGGTGCTCATATACTTGTTATATAGAATTTATGGCCCAAGCAAGTTAAGCTCAAATATCAAATATCAAACATCAAACATCAAACATCAAACATCAAACATCAAACATCAAACATCAAACATCAAATATCAAATATTATCTCCCTGTGGTATAGGTCTCCTCTTTCATAGCGGATCATAAACAGCGTAAACAGCGTAAGCAATATATTCGCATACCCGAAGAAAATTAATTTAATATAAAATTTAGTAATTTATTTATACGAAGAAAAGTTAACCATATAAAGTTTTAAAATATCAAAATGCAAAAAATTAAACCTACCACTTGCTCAGAATTATCAAAAGTTGACAAGCAAATTGTACAATTCATCAGAACATCAGCCTCTCTGTTAGCATCTATCATGGCAAGTAAAGCTGTCATGGCAGATCTGAAAAATAAAAACTTTACAAATTAGGAAGAATGGATATATACATATATGTCTTGGTAGCTTTATTTCCTCAGCTTTATTTCTTTTTTAATCCGAGAAAAAAGGGTCAAGGGAACAGATTATTTCTTCTTAATCCAAAAACAGAAGGAGGAATTCGTTTGTTTTAATCGTTTTCTACATCTAAACATTAACAGTCTTCTGTCAAAAATTGATGAACTTAGCCTCATAGCACAAAAATCAAAAGCTGCGGTAATCGGATTATCAGAAACTAAACTCGACAAAACCATACTCGACAGCGAAATAGAAATTGATGGCTATGAAATAAAACGATGTGACAGAAATAGACATGGGGGAGGAGTAGCATGTTATATAAGAAAAGACCTTGCTTTTGATATGAGAGAAAATTTCTCTAATGATCTGGAAAACATTGTTTTCGATATTCGGCTGCCAAAAACAGGGCCAATTCTTGTTGGTATTTTTTACAGGCCTCCTAATGAAACAGGATTCTTTGATAGACTATCACTAGCTATCTCTAAAACAAGATGCTTTGATGATCAAGAAGTATACATCTTGGGTGATTTAAATGTCAATCTAACCAACAACACAGATGAGGTTTTATTTGGGACTAAACAACACAAAGAGTTTTGTTCCCTCCATGGACTAAAGCAAATAATCAAATCAGCTACTCGAAAATCAGCTACAATCATAGATCACATACTCACGAACTCCACCAGAAACATTCCACAACATGGCGTCATAGATGTTAGATTATCAGATCATCAATTGATTTACTGCACGAGAAAAATTTTCACAATCAATATAAAATTCGTGCTATGAAAATTCGTGCTATAAAATTCGTGCAATAAAACTTTTCCTCGAAAAACTAAAACACCTTTACTTCCCAAATTATATGCTATTCGACAATATGAACTCTGCATACTCCCATTTTCTCGACACGATAACCAAAGTCATCGACCAAATAGCCCCAGTAAAAGAGATCCGAATATAAAAAGTACTCAGGAGTGGGTTGATGACGAAATGCTGGAGAAGATGAACAATCGTGACAAGTTATTTAGACGGTTTAAAAATCTAGAATAAACACTTATTTTGATGAGTATAAAAAAGCGCCCAACGAAGTCCATAGTCTAATAAAAAGGAAAAAGAAAAATCTCGTTGTTGAGAAGTTGAAAGATAACGTAGAAAAACCCAAAGAATTATGGAAACACCTAAAGTCGTTGGGTTTATCTTCTGGAAAAGACAATACTTCAAAAATATGTCTAGATTAAAACGGTCAGTTATCTTTTGATGATAAAACTAGTGCAGAAACTTTCAAAGATTTATTTTCAAAATTAGTCTCGAGTTTAGTGGAAAAACTTCCTTGGTCACCTTTCAATCTAGTAAGCGTAAAAAACTATTATGAACATCTGAAGATATCCCCAAAATCATTTTCTTTGCATCCCACCTCTATCAAAAATGTTCAAAAACTCTTAGAAGAAATTAACACTGCTAAAGCTACAGGAATCGATAGCATCGCAGGAAAGTTTCTTAAAGATGGTGCGCCTCTTCTGGCAAAGCCCATAGCAGAATTATGTAATCTATCCATTTCCTTATCGGAATTTTCTCATGGTTGTAAAGAAGCGAAATTGAAACCAATCTTCAAAAAGGGATCGAAAAATTATAGGCCAATCTCTTTGCTTCCCTAGATTTCTAAAATAATAGAAAAAGTGATACATAGCCAAGTCCAAAAATACTTTGATGAAAACAAAATACTATATAGTCTCCAATCTGGTTTTTAGCACACACCACTCAACAGATTCGTGTTTATCATACTTAAATGATAGAATTATTCAAGGCTTCGATAAAGGCATGCTGACAGGGATGATTTTAATAGACCTTGAAAAAGCCTACGA
>JAYJMH010001911.1:0-29069 GCA_036873815.1 Phacellophora camtschatica
TAAAGACAGATCAAAACATTGATGGGTAGGAAATGTCTTACTTTGAAAAACATACCACAAGTTCTAGCAAGTTTTTTGGATAGCTCAGTTAGGTGATACTTCCATGACAGGTTTTCGTCTAAAAGAACACCAAGAAATTTGACATAACAAGTCTGCTTTACAGGAAGGTTTCCAATTTTGATGCTGACAGTTTCAGGAGAAGAATGCCGAGGAGACTTAAAAATTATGAAATTGGTTTTATCAATATTGAGAGACAGCTTGTTGACATCAAGCCACATTTTCACTTTTTTAAATTCCCTGTTAACCACACTCTCCAGCTGATGAAGACTTTCAGCTTCATAATAGATGTTAGTATCATCAGCAAATAAGTAAAAGGCTAGTTTTGAAGATACAAGGGGTAAATCATTAATGTAAATTAAGAAGAGGAGAGGACCAAGAACAGAACCCTGTGGAACCCCACAGGTAACATTGAGATAGCTGGAATTAGATCCATTTATTGAAACATACTGCTTCCTGTCTGAAAGATACGATTTAAACCAATCTTGAGCAGTTCCTCTAATTCCATAATGTTCTAGTTTCATTGAAAGAATATTATGATTCACTGTGTCAAAAGCCTTTTGCAAATCTATAAATATTCCACAACCAAATTTTCTATTGTCTAATGAATTTTTGATTGCTTCTGTTAGACTAACCAGTGCATGGTTAATGGAATGGCTAGAGCGAAAACCAAATTATAATGTATATAAGATTTCATGCTTTTCTAGGAATTTATAGAGATGTTCATACATTTACATCACAATGGTTACACAGCCTTCTCTCCCCAGGAGTACCAGACCGACGACCAACTTCTATATTCAGGTAGTGGCCAATGCACCTAAATTATGTTAGATTCCTTCAAAGTTTCCTATTCATAACATTTAGGTATGGTTCCCTATTAGAACGGGGTTTAAAGAGATTGTAGGTATGTAATTTATGACCGCAATTGCTAGTAAGTACATGAATCCAATGAAATATTTTCCCGCCAGGAGTTTTCGTATTTTTTAAACATTGTTCTGTCAATTAGGTGCCGAAATGCTTAGACTGACTAGACCGGCATGTTTTTAAAATGTGTATGATAATATTTTATTCTAAAAGATAATCGATGACTAAATTAGACCCCTCCTACCCTTGTGAACTTACTAAGATGGCCGGTTATCAACAAAGGCGCTTAGACAGAAATTTCAATGGTGGTGGTGTCGCTATCTATGTATGGGACTCCATTAAATTCAAATACAGAAATGATGTTCCTAATATAACCTTGAATTGATTTGTATTGAGGTCACACCACCCAAAAGTGAGTCTTTTTTCATAGTTGCAGGCCACCCAGTGATCCTGTAGTGTTGCTTCTTTTCATAAGCTAGAAAATCTTCTTTCTTTTTTGGATCAGGAAAAAAAAGAAACTCTTCTTCTTGGGGACACAAATTGTGACCACACCAAAAACCCCGTTAATGAACAAGCTCATTGATGATAATTCAAAACAAATACGTTCATTGTATGAGCTTTTCAGTTTCAAACAGCTTATAGAAGAACCAACCAGGGTCACACTAACTTCTTCATCAATAATTGATCATATTGCTACAACTTCTATAAGCAATATTGTTCAATCAGGAGTGGATCACATTTCTATGAGTGATGATTTTATGGTTTTTTGTATTCGAAAATTTGAAGGTGCTTTGAAGAAAGAACATTAAGTCATCAAAACTCGATCCATGAAAAATTTTAACGAAGAGGCATTCCTTTCAGATATTGCAAGTCTCTGCTGGGAGCAGGTAATTGACCACTCAGATCATGTCAACATACTTGCTAAAGAATGGTCCACCCTCTTCTCTCTTATTGTTGATAAGCATGCTCCAATAAGAACTGTACCTGTTTCTAAAAAGTACTGTCCTTGGGTGAATGGAACCATAAAGGGATTGATTCGCAGTAGGGATAAGCTAAAAAGATCTGCGATAAAAGGCAAATTCTCTTTCCTTATGGATTCCTATAGGAACCTTAGAAATAAGGTTAACCGTTTTAATATTGAATTAAAGAGACAGTACTTTTCGGACAAAATTAACAAATCCATGGGTAATATGAAGGATTTCTGGAACAATATTAACCAACTTCTAAATAAAGGATCAAAATCTACTAACATTGATTGATTAACAGTTTCCGGGAATGACATTCATAATAAAAGTGAAATTTCCAACACAATGAATGCTTTATTCTGCTCAGTGGGAAGGAATTTAGCCAACAATATTAAGGATACTGCAAATTCAATGCCAACTGAAGATTTTCAACTAAATCCTAAAAATAAAACATTTGCCTTCAAGCCCATTGCTTTTCAGGATATCAGAGGTGCAATTTGCAAGCTAAAAACGGCAAAGAGCTCTGGAAACGACAACATCCCAAGCTACTTTCTCAAGTTAGCTATGCCAATCATTGAGAATTCCCTTGTATTTTTGTTTAACCCCTCTATTTAAACACGTAAATACCCTGATTTCTGGAAAGTTGCCAGGGTTACCCCAATTTTTAAGGATGGAGGTTGGACTGATAAATCCAACTATCGACCAATATCAATCCTTCCTGTCATTTCCAGGCTCTTTGAAAAGGTTGTCTTTAACCAGTTGTACCAGTATTTAAATGAGAATGATTTTATTTCTCCGAATCAGTCTGGATTTAGGGCATTGCACTCCACTCTTACATGTCTGCTCAAATATGCCAAAAGATTCCTGTCATCAGATTCCATAAAGACACTCTACATAGGTATTGTTGAACCGCAATTTAGATACTGCTGCTCCGTCTGGGGTTCTTGTGGAATTACGGAAATTAATCAGTCACAAAGGCTTCAAAATAGAGCTGCTAGAATTGTCACTGATAGCAGTTATGATGCTTCAGGTTGGGATGGAAGACCATTAATGACCTTATAACTATGGAAACCAAAACTATGGTCTACAAATTTCTTAATGATCTTGCTCCAAGATATCTTCGTAAACTATTCACAAAAATTAAAATTTTCTTTGCGTAACCTTCGTAACACAGCCAACGACGTAAGATTACCCAAGAAAAGCTTCTCCAACGGACAAAAATGTTTTTCTTATAGAGGAGCTAAATTGTGGAATAGCCTCACAGTTGAGTTAAAGCAAGCTACCTCCCTTCATCGTTTCAAATAATGTATATAGACTTTATTAATCAAATTTAATATTTCTTTTAAACTATATAATATGTTATATCTTAGGTTCTTAATAAATTGGAAATGTTTTAGCATTAACTTTTATATATTAATTATTATTAGTGTAAATTTACTTTGTAAATGGAGGGCCTCTTGAAAATCAATCGTCAGATTGAAGGGCCACCCTCCTTAAATGATTGAAATAAAAAATGAGCTTGTAAAGACATCATCAAGGAGGCATTTTTATAGGTTCGTATCTAAGACTGCATATTTTTTAAAGAATCTGTTGTGTATCTGTTTTAGTTTTCTGATGTAAAAGGGAAATTTTTTTGAATAACCATGACTACGCTGAAGTCTTATACTTTGTTGAACAAACTGGAATGTCGTCATTGTTGTAAATATTTTGCCTGTTGGGAGAAAGTTTGTTGAGTGGTCATAGTTTGGTAGCCAAAATATATTTGCCTTTTTGTTCGCTTGGCTTTTTAATGTGCAGGGAGAACTTTGTTTTGAAGAACAATGGCTATGCAAAAGAAACTAGTGATTTTCTTTCTTGTTAACTTTTAGCCTACACACAGTTCTTGGAAATTTGTTACATTTTGTCAAATGGTCAGTTCAGTAACCACATATCTATGCTTTTTTAATACTTCGTTGTTTATCTTCCAAAACATTAAGACAGTTTTTTGTATGAATAACAAGATATCTGGTTATTATTGTTATTATTTGTTTAATTTTGCTTATTATGCTTGAAATGGATATCTTTTTGAATATTTATGGTAACCACAAATTGACTCTTTTATACTTAAAATTATTGTTTTTACTTTACCTTGTAATTTTAACATTACAAAAGATACTTAAAATTTTCGAATAACATCGTATGTGCCCATTTACACAAGATTTAAAGTTCATTGGTCAAAAAATATTACACACTAAAAGCAACCATAAAATAGCTCCATATGGCAAATGTTTCTGACTCTTTTTGGTATAACCATTTAGTAAAGTATCACAACTGGTTCTATTTACAAAAAATTAGAACCTTAGAGCTATTTCTGGTCTGACTGCTTCATTTCCTGCATCCCTACCTATTTTATGATGGTAAGCTGGTAACTGCATTTGTGAGTCTTTTTTGAAAACATTTTTTACCTATCAAAGCTTCAGGAAACCACTAAAGTGCTAAAATATTTTTATTTGCATTTGGCTTTGATTTGAAAAAATTGTGATCATTTTTTTTTAATACCTGCTTTTTACTCTTTCAAAAAATGTCACACAATATTTGACCATGTTCTACTGCCACATAACGCAATCCAACTTGTCGATCTGTTGAAGGAAAAAAACCATAGGAATCTCTCTATAAAGCTGATGCGCAAGCTCTGCTTACATTGCTTCTTAGTAATTAGTTGCCACAGGCTGATTTTGAATATTGATAGATCTTTAAATATCTGACAATCAGAAATAAAACAACAATGTTGGAATTTGTCCTTCATCAAAACTTGTTCCATTGGTTGAATCTCCACTATTTTCAAAAGTGAAATTTACACCTTCAGTCACAACTTCTTTTTGCCCTTCATCTCCTCCATATGAAGGTGGCCCCTCAATTAAGAGACAAAGTGCATAAAATACATTTTCCTTTAATTTAATTGGTTCACCATCAAACCGAATGTCAAATATCTGTGGTGATTCAACACTAGCAAATTCTGGATCTGGTGGACATGTGAATGTAGATTCTAAATTAAAAATAACTTCCCCTGCTTCTGATAAAACTATGTTTACTGTGTATTCACCTCCACACGGAGAACCATACAGTCCCACCCCAGCAAGGTGTATTTCCTCATTTACTTTAAACCGAATACCATCAATATCTCTCTCATCATATCTCCACAAATAATTTCTCATCACCCTTTTGTACCTCTGACATGAAAATGGTTGACAGTCTCGCTTTTCAAGACTAAAGTTGAAAGAATCTACTATTCCAGCATTCAAATAAATGAATATGTTTTTAACGTCCTTAATGTCCAAAAGATTTGATCTGGCTGGGCCTTCAGCAAATTCTTTTGCTGACATTACTGGAAAACGTATCAAGTTGATAATGTCACATAAGAGCTTTCTTTGGTTCTCTGAGTTCACATCAATATCAGATCTGAGACATTCTTTTTCTGACCAGTTAATTACTGCCTTGAAAAGGTCAATTTCATTGATTGTAAGAGAGTTCTTTTTAAGTAAAGCAACAAGAAGAGATTTATCAATATCAAGGAAAGACTCAGAATTAACTGCTGGGAAAGTCTTCCTTGACACAAGAGACCAACAATGTCTCTCCAGCTTTTCCTCTGAGAAGCATCTTGAGCAGTGAAGAACTTCTAGCACATTTTCGATTGTGATATTTTCCATAAGATACGAGACACATTCTTTCACCAAAACTGGGATGATGTATTTTTTTGCCAAATATAGCACCCCCAAAACACTGCATGAGTTCAGATCTGAATGGTCACAGTATACAAACCTAAGAAACTCGGTGAAAGATTCTGGGTCACAATCTTTCACCTCTATCTGATCAGAATGTTCTGCCAGGTTTCCATAAAGCATTGCAAAGAACACTGGGCTTGCAGTAGCAAGTACATATTTATGTGCATGTATTATTTCAAACTTTTCATCATGCTTGCCAACCTTGAACTTTACATCACTGAGTAATTCATTCTTCAACATGAATTGGTTCCTCTCACAGACATTGGTACGCGATGTTTGCCAGAGCTTGTCAAAATGTACCCTGGTATCCTCAACCATTGTTGATGACTGTCCTTCTTCTTCGCCACAGCTTGACATCCTCTGCTGAGAAGACTGATCTGAAGATGCTGCTGAGGAGATGATCACTTCTTGCTTAAGTTTTCTCACAATGCGTCTTGCACCTTAAAATTTTCGTTGAGCATCAGAGGTGGTAAAATCGATCTTTCCAGTTGCATGTGTAGTTAACATAATAATATCAGATTCATAATTTCAAAAAGTCTTCAGAAATGAAAAGCAAAAAAATAAAACAAAGGGACTCCTTCACATCCCCGTTACTTTTTTCACAACGCAGTCTTTTTTATGGAAGAGAACTGGGTTCTAATAGTAGATCCAGTTCTCCGTCTCTCGTGTTGCATGGATTTCCTTTCCTTTCACCGTAAAATCGCTAACCAGACACATGCAATGGGGTTTGAAAAGGTAATGATTATTTTTGTTGAGTTGTTTCTAACAAAACCAAAAATGTTTAGTTCAGAATTTTAAGTTATTGTCGAACAACTTGGTGTATGTTTTTTTGGTTTTTGACTTTCTCAGTTTGGTTGTTTCCCAAGGCAGTTCAGTTGTTTCCCCATTCAGATTCTCTAAGAATAGGCCTAAATTCTCATCATGCTCCAAGTAGAAGAGTCCACGGAGAGCGGCATCGGCCTGCTGAGTTGGTACAATTTTAAGAAATGCTAATTTTTGAGATGTGGAAAAATTACTGTGGTGCACATGTCGTTAGCTGCAAAAGTGCTCCCCCGCCGCCCGCCCTTATCTTATGCAACTTTTTTTTTGTAATATAGTTATAGAAGCAGATAAATTTTTCTGAGGAGGCTCAATAATGTCCTTATTAAGTTTCTAAGAATTTTAGGCTCAAATGTTGTTAAATTGTTCTCATTTTTGCGCAGATGTTTCTTCTTTAATTTATTATGACGTGACCCACCAGTTTTTTCTGTATTTATTATCACTATCAATGGCGTGGTTCTTTACTGTGTGTGTTTTTTTGACAATTCAAGCTTTGAATGTTCTTGTATCTCAATCTTAAAAACAGTGAAAAACATTGATCAAATTTCTCAAGCTTGGAGAGCACATGGACAAAGAAGAATTCCTGCAACCTTGTCTGCAAACAAAGACTTTCAGTTTTCACTTGTTTTTAGTTTTCATTTCCCGATCATGATGATCAGATGTATCTGTCAGTTTGACTGTGTTATTCTGCATGTACAGTACTTGTTTGTACCACAGGCAAACAATACACAGTAGACCCTGATGCCTAATAAATTGGGGGTCGTTATAAACAGGAAGGGGCCAGGCCTTTTCTTTTGAAAATTAGTGGCATGCAGTAAATTGCATGTGCATTAGCAGTTTTGGACAGGCAATCTAATAATTTAAAGTATGTACAACATGTAGTATTTTGACTACATTATTGCACTGACTGCTTCAAACTTTTCTCCAACAGTAAACACTTTCAAAATTGCTCTTAATGCTTTCATTCTGGAAGTTATATGCCAACAATTCATTCTTTTGAAGAAAAGAAATTGTTGTTTGTATGTTCTGCCAAGGTTGGCTGGCCCCACTATTACTACTATTAGTCTAATAGCAAATTTTTTTTGCCAGGCTCAGTTATTGTCGATTGAAAATCTTAAATTTAACGAATTCTTTATTCTAATTTTTCTGTTTTTTGAGGAGTGTATGGCCTGTTATTACTGACTTTTCATTTTAAAGGATCTTCCCTTTAAAATTTTGAGGCTGAGAGACAGACTTGGTAGTTAGGGCTAGCTCTGACCCTGCTATTAGATTTGCATTTCTAATAGCAGGAGTTTTTGCTATTTGAATCTGAATTCTTAGCTAGGCTGTGCTCTGAAACTGAGAGCCATTGACATGCAGTTTATCTTGGGGTTTTGCTAACAAAGTGGATTCTGCAGAAAGGCTACTTCTGCAATCCACCTATTGACTCTCTGATGGACTGCTCTATTACTCCAGCAATCAGCAGAATAAAGAGTGTTGCAGCTAATAAGTCACCTTGTTTCACACCCTTTAATATTTCTATTGCTCTTGTGACTCCTAGATCAGTCTTGATTTGAGCTGTAGAATGCGAATAAAATGCTTTAAGGAGCACTATGTATCTCTTATTTATTGACGTTTTATCAAGGGCTTTCCAGATTTCTCTATGAGCTACGCTGTCAAAAGATTTCGTAAAGTCTATAAACACAAATAGCGCCGGTCTGTTAAATTCGACAGATTTCTCAATGATTTGTTGTAAGGAGAAAATTTGTTCAGTTGTGCCTCTGTTAAGTTGATAGGCTGCTTGAGATAGTGGAATGTCACGATATATATCTGGCTTTATTCGGTTTGCTATAATCATCATGAAAAGTTTGTATATATGACTGAGTAGGCTGATTGGTCTGTAATTCCCGCATCTTTCTCTATCTCCCTTCTTGAAAATGACAACAATGATGGAGAATAATGAACGAGCTGGAGCTATATTGGAAGTCAGTATCAGATTGAAGAGTTTCCAAAAGCGTAAATGACAGGTTCGCCTCCGGCTTTTATTAATTCAGCTGGTATGTTATCATTACCGGGTGATTTTCCATATTTCATTTTCATGATATTATGACTGATTTCTGATTTCAAGATCATGGGAATAGCTGGTTCATCCTGGCAATCTATCATTACATCTGGTTCTTCACTCAGATCACTATAAAGTGCTTAATAGAATGATGCCCATGTTTCCAAAATTTCGTCTTTATCAATGATTAGGGGATCCATCATGTTTTTTGAGGCCCCATCCAATCGTTTTGGGTTTTCTTTTTAGTTTCTTAGTAGCTGCAAAGAATTGCTTTTCATGAGGTAATTTAGAAAGTTCATCGCATTCAACATTTAGCTGATTGAGTTTATCAAGGTGAACAAGTTTCTTTGTTTCAGTCTTACGGATTCGATATTGTACTGAATGTGCACCGTGTGTCTTTCTCACATGTGATTTGTTCTTGATTGCTTCTTCAGTTCTGGCAGTCAGCCACTTTGGTTGTATTTTCTTAATCGTTGGTATGTTTTCTTCGGCTATCTGGTTAATGCTTGTTGTTATTGTATTTCGTCAACATCATTCATTGCTGATAAGGCAGCAAAGCGATTTGAAAGTTGAATTTGGAATGTGTTAGTGATGTTTTCGTCATTCAATGCCTTAAAGTCCAGTTTGACTTGGGATTTGCTCTTTTTCTTTTGAAAGATGTGTTCTGGGATGAATTTTGCCCTGAGTAAGCGATAGTCAGATATATCTGGAGAGTTAAGAGTGGTACAATCATGAATGCATTGTTTATCCTTTGTACGAGTTATTATAAAGTCAATCTGGTTTCTATAATTACCACCCGGAGGCAGCCTGGTCCAGAGGTTCTTTTTTGACTTCATGAAGATAGAATTAGTTAAGAGGAGGTTATTTCTCGTACAGAAGTTGACTAAGGCAAGTCCTCTTTCGTTGAAATCGCCAAGTGTGAACTTTCCAACAGAGTTCGAGTGAGTCCTGTTTAACCCTCCAACTTTTGCGTTGAAGTCGCTGACAAAACTCTAAAATTTTATGTTAACAATTCCGTTCTTCATTTTATGAAACTCCGCCCACCACCCTCGCCAAAAAGGAGATGGCTGCCTGAGCAAATCAAAACAATGCCGACAAACACGTTTTTCCAACGGGCCTAAATAAAAAAAAATACCAGCACCAAAAAAACAGAATTTTTTCGATATAACGCAACAATTTCAAAACATGTGCAATACATCAATCGAAAGCCGTGATTTGGCTCTATCTAGCTATAAATTCGGTTTTCTGCGGCAGGCCCTTTATTTTGAGCGATTTATTCCACAAAAATGCTCTAAAAATTCGCACAATGATGAAGATGAATTTTTGCACAAGAAGAAAAAATCGAATTTCAGTGAAAAGACAAGCAAAATTTGGCAAATTGCAGGCAAACAACAATAAATATGTCTTGGAAACACAACATAATAAAAAAAACCCGGCATTATGTGCTTTTTCAAATTAATATTAAATTTCCTTGTGTAATGGTAGAAATTCACACAAAACAAAAAAAAATACCTTGTCTTCAACAGAAAATTAAGAACATTTTGCAACGCTCCTAACTTTATCCATTGATATCGACATGTTCGTTGGATAATGACCTTCATCGCTATGGAGAGGGCTTATTGCGGCAGGCCCTAGATTTTAAGCAATTTAAATTTTTGAAAACAGTTGAAATTAAGGCCAAATTTAGACGTCGCGCTTGTGTCGAGTTAAATCAAAATCAATTAAATCTATCACAAGTGCGAGTGAAGCTCGATTCTGGGTTTAGATGTCGGATTTTGTGTTAAATTTAATTCAAAACAAGGGCAATATACATAAGTATTTAAAACATGCTACCACAAAAAATTTGAATCCAGTAGTAAAGGAATTTGTCGCATGCAAAATGTGCGTATCACGCGACTCCTCGAAATAAGAACTGGCTACGGTGGTTCAGGCCAAGCAAGGACAACCTCGGGCCGATGGAAAGTTCAATTTCATGCCAACTTTGGTTAATTTTATTACATTTTCGTAATTGAAAATCATCTTTTATTGTGTTTGAGAATTTGTTAAGCTTAAAAAACGTTTGAAACCGTCAAAATTGTTTTCTGAAATGCTTGAGTTCCAGGGCGACACTTGTTCTACATTTGAATTGACAGCATAAACGTTGAAATTTTAAGTTCATTTTCCATCAATACCGTTATCACATGCGGGTAGTGTTTGAAAAATGGATTTGAAAATGATCCACTTCGCCATGATTGGTATTATCTGTTACGAGTTATTAAAGATGCAAGATTGTTAACCCCCCTGGAAAGTCATTTTTCATCATCAAAACACAGACCAAGACCATGATCAATTGAATTTGACTTGACACAAATCCGTCGTCTAAACCCACTATGGAGCCCACGTCGCACTTGCATCAGATGATAATAAACTTGATCATAAACTTGAGTCGAGTTTGAGTCAAGTTTGGAAGTTGGCTTTAGACGATGGATTTATCATAGATTTGTCATGGATTGAATGTTTTGATTGAATTTGACTCGACACAAGTGCGACACAAATCAGACGTCTAAATTTGGCCTTGATTTCATACGGGACTTACCGGACAGGCAGTTACACTATGTCACTGCAATCCGTCCGGTATAAAGCGCTTTGCTAATCCTCTTGAAAATCAAAACGCTTTGGGGGTGACATAGCCTGTTCTTTTCGCAATAAAAACAATCCTAATTCCATTTAAAATCACCCAAATGTGTGAAATCTCTTTGCGTAAAAACAATGCCAAAATTTGAAACAATGTAATCAGGATTCTTTTGATGGGGAAAGGAACACGCTGCATAGTGAGATAAGGACAACACAATCCCTAGATGTATGACATTCGTACTTAAAATACATATTTTTAAAGAAACTCCGAGAACAAGTGTTCTTTGTCATATCTAAAGATGGTGTTTGTACTTAACTCTGCTAAGATCTACCAATCAAGACGCAATGAGGTTTAGATCCAGAGAGGGTTCAGGTGAGAGCACAAGGTTGGAAAATGCACTCCAAAAGGCGAATGCACTCCAAATGCACTCCAAAAAGCTTGTTTTTCCAAAGACCACGAAATTAAGTCAATTTTACTTTGCAGATTTGAAAAGCACAACGTTCTTTAGCCCCATATAGGAACAACATCTCCCCCAATTTTATTCTTTAAATTTTAAATTCAATTGTTTGTCATAATTGTGCTTGAACTCGTTATGTGGATCTACACCTCCCTAATAACCGATGCAGGACGCTACAGATAGCCGAATGTGGCCTACGAAGGGCCAGTTTTGTTTTTGCCTTAAATCTACAACACCAGTACGAGGCTCTATCTATTTTTATTCTCATTAATTTCGATTTCACAAAATACTAAAAACGAATGGACCATCACTGCGGAACATCATATGTTTCGCAACGCAAATTTTGTGACCATAAAAACAAAAGTCAAATGTAGAAGCACAACGATCGATTCCAATGCCACGTGCATGTATTTGTTTGTCGCAATAAATGAGCAATAAACTCCACTACACCTTGGTTTGCGTGCGATACACCGTACACGATACACGATACATCGTGCGTGCGATACAACGTATATTTCACTTATATGGAAAGAATAGGTATTATTCAAAAATGATATGAGAAGAAATTTAAACCTTGAAAGCTAACCTTCGATTAGTTTTAATTCCATCATGACCATAAGGACTTCATTTTACATATCTCCGTGACCGAAAACGAGTAACTAAAAAAACGTAACTTGAAGAATAACCAAGAATACACGCAGGCGCCATCATAATATTTTATTTGTTATGAAAACCTAAAATTCAATAAGTTTTAATAAGAATTTCAGTACCTATAAGCCAAAACAGGTAACTAAAGAAATTTAACTTAAAATATCACCAAGAATACATTAAGACACTATCATAACCTTTTCTCGGTTACGAAAGCCTTAATTTTAATGTGTGTTAATTAGAATTTGAGTATCTATAACCTATGAATGGTTCAAAGATTTAAATTTTCACAATAAAATTTACTTCACAACCAAAAAACAGTTTTCCAACTGGAGATAAAATTTGAAACACGTTAAACGATGTATTACCTTGAGCTAGTTTTTGGCAACGTCATTGTCGGCCTCGTTTCAGTTTTAGATAAGATGCCCTTGTTCAACGTAAACATCTGCTTGAGAAGTTCTTCTCCCTGCTCTCTGGCCGGATTCAGCTTCGTGTGACTTTCCTCATCAATCGAACATTTCGCTGAGACATCACGAATGGAAGCCATATTTCCCGAAGAAAAGTCCAGTAACTCCTTGCTGCTGGACGAGTTTTTATTGACAGGAGAGCCATTCCCAACCCTTCTCAGAGCTCTGTTTTGTGACGGATATTTGTGACGTACCAATCGCGAATGTTTCGTTACTCTCTTTGATTTCCCTTTCTTCGCTTTGCTCTTCCAGAAGCCCTTCAGCATTCCGCAGTCAGGGCCTTTAAAGTAATGATCCAGTGTCTCAGTGGTTTCAGATAAATCGTTTCTGTCCTGACCGTCAAATTGCAACAGCTTTGCTGTGATGTACTCGTGAGGCAAATACGAATGCTTTAGGTTCTTTTGGTTACTTAAAGATTTTGGCGAATGACTATCTTGCGAGATTTCTCGTCTAAAAATAGGGTCTCCTTGTTGGTCATGGTCCACAATCGTCTCTTCTCCGTCCAATTGGTTTTTATTTTCTGCCAACACAGACTTGAAGCCAAGATCCGGATCTTTCGAAATCCTTAAAACGAATGTCGATTCTCTCTCGTTTCGCGTTTCTTCAGCTTTATTTATGATACGAGCTTCGTCATGATTTACATGATCGGCAATCTGCGAGGGCTCGGTTAAAAATTTCTTCGGGCGATTGCTTTTCCTTTGACGATTTGCTAACTCGTGATTGCTTCCCTCCCAAACTGAATCCTGTCTAACGTTCGAGCCCAATTCGTTTTTCACACCAACTAACTTCTTTTCCATATTTCCCAATCCTGATGTGGACTCCCTTGAAGGTCTTTGCTCTTTCTTGTTCGGTGATTTGAAGATATTTCCAGAAGTGCTTCTCCGACCAGCTCCCGTCTCTTTTTTCTTCGACACATCAGTTGATTCTGAATCTGCTTTCTTTGCAATGCTCGTATAGTAGTGCCGTTTCACAATTTCAGACCTTTCCACGTTTTTCAACGCAACTTTCAAAGCTATGTCATTCTTGGATTTCGCGTTCGCGGTTTCGTTTTGAACGCGTCGAGATTCCGAACACGAAGAAATTCCAGTTTTGTCAATCTTTTGCAAGGCTGTTATCAAAGCTGCCTCGCGACTTTTCTTTTCACACTCCAATAGACCGGCATCATTTTCATTTTCTGTTAATCCTTCTTTTCGAATATTTCCCACGAAAGCTGTTGAAATTTCTCTCGGTGTGCTCACGTTTTCCTCAACTTGTTTCTTTGCCTCCAAAAGATCACCTACTACTCCCGACAATGATTTCCTTGGCATCAGTACGGCTGGAGCTGCATTGCCATTTTCGGCATTGTTTACACTGCTTTCGTGGCAATTAAGCAATGCCAACATCAGCAAACTATTTTTAGTCTGAACTTTTTTACTGGAAATCGCTTCATTCGTTGGCTGGCTCGGTTCGTTTTCTTTTTGTAATTCCTCTCCAGTTCCTTGATTTTCTTCAACACCGCCCTTTTCTACCACTCTGTTTGTAGTCATGCATTTGTCGCCCTGAACGTCCTTTTCCCCAAACTCATTTCTGCTTTCACATTTCCGTAGATAATTGGCATTTAATTGTTCCAAGTGTGCTGAAGCTACTAGCCTTTGAAAAGACAAATTTGAATAAACCGAGAATCTGTTCCCCTTATATCTTCCAGCTGAACGTCCGAAACCGTCCTCCTCGTCCCGAGAAATGAAGTCGTCATCGCTATCTGATAGTGACTCATCGCTGTCCTTGTTTATCTCAGCCACTTTCAAGTCCATTTGTTCTAAATTCGAAGATCCAGCCCTACTCAAATCACTATTCCTGCCTGCTCCTGTTACTTTCGAATGTATTTGTTCCAAATTTGAAGATCCAGCCTTACTAAAATCACCTGAGTTGCCAGAAACGTTTTGGCTGGAAAGAGTATCTGAATTGTTGACCACATTTCCGCGCTCTGCCTTTCCCGGGCTGTCAACACAACTCAAAACGGCACTTTGCGAGTTCTCAATGCAACTTGAAGACTTGTTTGCCCTAACTACAATTTGCCCTGATGGTCCTTTCTCTTCCTTGCTGGCTCTTCGCTTGGAGTTTTCACGCCTTAAACCCTGCATAATAGAAACTTCGTCATGATAAATTATCCTCGGTTTAACAGCTTCTTTCCCTCTATCAATAAGATTATCTGATTTTGGATTTTTCTCATCATCATTTTTTGGGACAACATACAGAGGCATTGCTTTGTAAGTTTTATTTCCTATCTTCCAGAATTTTGTTCGAATGTCAAATGGCTTGTGGGGGACTGCATTTACACCGCCTGCCTCTGGCTGTATCCCTGAATTCAACGGTTGACCAGGTTCTCCTGCTTCTGTTGTGGAGACTTTAGTCTTATCCGACAGGTGCTGTTTTGGCGACGCTTCCTGCGCATTATGCATGATATCCAATATTCGTTTATCCTCATTTCCAACAGATCCAGTTAGAGTTTTGCCCCTCTCGTTCTGAGAACTATTCACCTCCCCAGCCTTCGAAGTACTAACTTCAAACTTGACAGTTCTTTGCATCGACCCGGAAGGTGATGCTTCAACAATTCCTCTTTCCTTCAAGTTAACCAGAAGATACTTTTTTTCTTTAGGTCCTTCGCCTTGTTGTGTGTTCTTCGTCATATTGCACAGAATTGTCCGCCTTCTTGCAGCCTCCTCAAATGAAGCAACCTCACTTGGATGCAGCAATGTTATTTTTCCTCGAAGCACCTTTTGAGCCTGCCTGAAGGCATTCAGTTTCTTGCGATAGGTTTCCCACAGAAATGCTTCTTTATCAAAGTTGTCAACAAGGGGAACCTCTTCACAAAGCAGCTGTTCAGCAGTGATACCAGATTGAACAGCATCGTCAATAATTGACTCCATGCTGCATTCAGGCTCGGCTTTATCAGAATTTTTAGCTTCCATTCTACAATCTCCAGCGTTAGTTTTCAGTTTGTTTCCCTTTGTCTTCGATGTTTTACCATCAGAAAATGTGACTTGTTTTGACTTGATTTTTTCATGAGTTTCCTCCTCAGCATCAATTGGTTTCACTTCTGGCTTTTTAATTTTCTTGTTGGGTGATTTCGCGCCAGGATCTTTTTTACATAAGGACCCCAAGTCGATCTTTATGGGGATTCTCTTCTTATTCGACAGCTTCCCAGGGCACTTTAGTATGGCTATCGATTTGCCGACGACGGCTTCCTTTCCACTCAAAAAATCAAAGCTGGTCGAAGTTCTCTTTCTAGGCGAAAGCCTCTTTTGGGGAGACTTAAATATTTCAGTTTTCACTGGCTCTTGTGAAGAAAAGTCTCCTTTCAAGGAAGCTGCTGACAAGGGTTTTCTTTTTCGTCTTGATCTTTTCAATTCAAATGAATTGTTTTGCTGCTCATCCGGATTGCGTCTCAACATCTCGACATCATCTACCGTTGTGTCAGTATTCAAACAAGAAGCTGCTAACTCTCGCTTATTTACACTTTCTTGTGGTGTATCGTCACTGTTCGTTGCTCGTTCATCTGGTATATACTTTTGAGATTTCACTGTCTTGCGTTTTTTGGCACCTCGAGGACACCCCATTTCGTCTAGCTCATTTTCTCCAGCATGTTTTAACATCTTTCTTGACGACTTCCTATCGTTTGTTTTACTTCCTTGAGCAATCGGATCTGGCAAAGCGGATTTCATTGGAATTTTCACGACTATTTTGGTTTCAGTATTTGCTGCCGTTTCCTCTTTTCGATTCTCACGAGACTCTAAGATTCTCTCTCTAAAAATACTTAGATGTTCTCGCAGTTCCAAATCATGATCCATCGCTGCATCTTGAATGCCGTCTTTGGCAGTTGCTGAATTTGATTCAACATAAACCATCTCGGTTTCTTTATTTAATGCATCATAATCAGAACAAGAACCCTCTTGGGAATCAGAAGACGAAGCAAGATCTCTTTCAGCCCGAAAAATATTATCACTATCTAACTCTGAATATGGTTTCTTTTTTACATCAGTCAAATTTTCTCCAAACGAATTTTCCAACGAACCAGTCTTTTTTTCTTGCTTGTCTGGCAATGTTTCTGATGAGTCAATATGCTCCATGCACTCTCCATTCTCATTCTTAGAATAATTTCCTTCTTCACTGTTAGTCCCTTCTTCTCTCATAACGAACCCACTTGCACCATTTAGCTGGGCAATAGAGGGTTGCACAATTGGAACATCGTCATTTCCTGCTTGAACGACAGTGCTCCGTTTGAACTGTTCCAAGAAATCTATGCTACTGCCACTGCTAGAGCTGGAATTTTGATCATGATGATAGTCGATGTAAAAATCATCAAGAACTAAACAACTTGGCTTCTTCTTGTTTCTGAGGAATTTTCCAGAAACATGCTGCGTGTTGTATCTTTGGATGAACGAAGAAGTAGTTTCTTTCGTCAGGGCAGGTTTTTCATTCGAAATCTTAGCCTGAATGGTCCTGTAAAAAATATGTCAAATTTAAAACAATGTCACACCTGGATTCTTATCCAATTAAAAAGAAAGCTTGTTTTAGTTCTTACTTTGCAGCTAATACAAGGTGCTATTAGCATGTTATTCAACGAATTAACCCATCTTAAATAATAGAAATATATATAAAAATTACTTAATTAATTAATTAAATTACCCAATCAAAAATAAGCCATTTGGTCCATCCATCTTTCACCCTCACAATTATTTCCAATTAACAGGAATATATGCGTTTCATTTTGCATTGGGTAGAAAAGCAAACAAATTAAATTTATGACGCAAGGTTACCCCTTGGTGAGAGTAAAAAACATAATAAGCAACACATTTGTTTTGATAAGAAACTTTGCTGAGGAGCTGGTTCTCAGTTTCTTAAATTTTGGCCAATTTTAGTACTCTCAATGTTTTTTAAGCTAGACTTTAGGAAATTCTTGAGGACAGGTAATCTGTTTATAATTGCAAAGCATTTTATAGAATAGCAAGTAATGTAAGTGAGATCAGAATTCTGACAATTTCTGTAGTTGTATAATACAACATAACATTTTAAATTATAAAATGAATGTGTTTTAAAAATCAGGTTTCCGTCAATTTCTGTAGCTGGATAATACAACATTTGCAATTAAAAAATAACTGTTTTTTAAAAATTGGAGTCTTAGCTTTCGGTAATTCTTAAAACTACAGTTTCTTAATATTTTGGCAATTTGTGGGGCTAATTTCTTATAAAAAAATTTGCGTAATCTCACTCAGTTACAAGATGGCCTAATTTCAGCTGAAAACCACTCAGACCTAAACACTTTAAAACTGTGTTTTCAAGACAAATACAGAAGAAAATTAGCTATTTGTAGTAAAATATTTTTTTCAAGCTGTAAGAAATGACTTTTATGCAAAAACCAATAAATCTGATGAAACAGAATTAATTTAATTTCACAGAAACATTTACCAGTTTTGAAAGAAAAAATGTACTGGCTGAGTAAAAAAAAAGTTAAACATTTGTTGATTTGACATTAGACGTCATTTGACATCTTGATGATGAAGCATTTGGCATCAAATAAAGGTTTTTTGGATAAACACATGGTTAATTTGTGTATATAAAATTAATTTGGTCAAAATTTATCATTGTTATTCCATAGCTGCAAATGATTTAGTATTGGAAGGGGAGAACAAAATAACTTTTGAAAGGCTGACTAATTTTTAAAAATTTCAACAACAATGAATATGAATCTTTCACAAATTAATTTTTTATCTAAACTTTTCTCAAAAGCAATAAAAACTTGTGTCTGCAAAGTTAAAGTGTAGAGCGCCTTCTCTCAGATTTTTCTGCTGTTTCTGAAAACACTTTTTGGCAACATTTGCATTTTTGAAAGAAATTGCTCATAATGGAAAAGTTACAAACATTTAATTGTTCAAGTTAGAATTTTATCTGCACAGGACTCTCTAAATACTAAAATTGAATGGTTTTCCTCAAGTCTGATAAAAAATAATAAATTTGATTTGGCACCACTTTACAGCAACATCAATGGTCTTTGTCTCACTGTGAAAAATGTTTTCAGTCTGTGTAAGGACCACCAAGTATATTAGAAGTTTATTTATGTTCTGAAATTCTTACTCAAAGAAAACAAGTCTTTATGAAGTCCCCTTACTATAAAATTTTTGTTTTATTGCCTGCCAGTCTACCAACCAGAAAAAATCATGTTTGTCACTATAAATGGTGTGGAGCTTGTACTGAAACAACTACTGCCAAACAGCTAAATTGTTTAGAGGACGAGAGGGACTATCTCACTAGTAGTAAAAATGAAAATATCTTCAAACGTTCCAGGGTGAAATCCATGTCCACTCCATGCCATACATAACAATAGAACAATATAAAAACACTTGAGATTTTGCTTCTGCTTGCTGGATATCTCTGGTGTAGCATACATGGTTCACACTGGATCCGGGTTGGGTTTGTTTGCACTACATTTGTGTCACATGATTATTAGCTGGAGAAATTTGTTACTGTCATGCTTTTAGAAATTTGTTACTGTCAAACTTACTGTCATGCTTTTGAGAAATAAAATAAATAATTTGATTTCAAAAGAAATATCTATCTATTTACCATGTAATGCTAACTTCAACAAGTTGAAGGTTCTGCATATAACAAAAAGAAAAAGAAAAGAATAATAATATGATATACCCCTCATAGTAGAAAATTTTAAGCATGAAAATATAAAAATTTCAAAGGATTGACAATTTCCATATATAATTTCAGATTAATCCTTTTTTGGGAGGGTTACCCTTCATCAGATGCTGTTTTTCCAAGGGCTGTATAGATTCATTGTGTGATATAAATAAACTGCAGCAGTGACAAATCAGGTTTTATATCAATTCAAGTCTGTTGCATAAAAAGTTGGAAAGTTTTTGTTTTGAAATAAAATTGTCTTCAATTTCTTAATTTGGTAGCAAAATAATGGAAGTCTTACTTGTTTTTAAAAAGCCAAATTTGGTCTTTCATAAAAGTGTACTAATAATAATAACTACTGTTTTAAAATCAGGCAGAAAAGTTTCGTTTATTCAATTGTGTTAAATAATACATGCATTAAACTATTTACCCATGCAGGAAACCATAAATTTTGAAATGAAAATTACACGTCACGATGATTTCATCACGTCATATCATCATCAGTTCAGCAGGCAGCCGCCCCTGCCTCTCTCCCCGTTTACCCCCATTTATTTTTCTGACATACATCACAACAAACAGAAGCTGTGCCGAAAATTTTAATCTTCATTAAGCTATAAGTTATATTTAAAAAATATATTTCCACACATAACAAAGCGATCCACAATTTTCATACCTCTTCGTGGACGGGTATTTTTCATCGAGCAAAACTCCTCTGAAAGTCCGCGCTTTATTCTTGCCTTTACCAGATTGGAAACGCACAAGAAGGCAGTTTTGAAGTTGTTCCTCAACAATACATGTTATTTTGTCACCAGGTCTGAACTCTCGTGACATCTTGAAGCCAAGCTCACCAACATTTGGGGTTTGAGTTTCGCCGCCACCGGCTCTGTTTTTCTTTGTTCGATGCCTTCACAAAGTTAGGCCCAACGGTTGTGCGCGAAACCATTGCGCAGTGATAAAGCTATCCGGACCTTTAAGGAGAGCATTGCATAGGCAAGAAGACACAGCAGGCTTTTAATTTTAATTTGCATTTTCACGATGCACGGAAATTACATTCTTAAACAAAGTAACGATTCACTCACGATAAATAGCTGCTTTAAGACACGCAGCACGAACAATAAAAACTCATAATCACGTTGCACTAAAATATTTTACGGACCTCAAATATGATATCTTGCCAAACAATGAAAAATTAAATCAGAAGGATTTTAAATTTGTCATCTTTAAAAGCAAATCAGAAATGTTCCAAATGATCATAGGCACGTTTGAAATACCTTTCAACTCAAGCTCAAAAGTTTAGGGCGTAAAGTGTGTGACCACAGAAATTCGTATGCAAAGACAGTAGTTGTGAGATAATTCCTAAACCAACAGAAATAATTAGGAAGATAACGAGAGAAGACAACAAAACGATCATTTTGGCGTCCGTATTCCCATATCAACATAATCTGTTTGTATCTGCGCATGCCCAAAAAAAGCAAATTTTGTTGTTGTTTTCTGCGTTGCGCAATATTTCAATTTCCTCCCCTGGATTGAACCACGAGTTGAGCAAAAACAAAATGAAGAAGAAAGAAGTCACGAGTTGACTGGATGCTGCTGCAGAGTTAAAACAGGTATTCCCGATTTCAATTGTCAACAATAAACCTTTACATGTTATTAAAAAAAGTTAGAAGAAAACTGTAAAAATTTTCCGAAGGGGTAAGATATGAGGGTAGCAAAGTGAGTGTGTTGACGTTTGTGTGTATATGTGTTGTGACAGTGAAATCTTGTGACACAGTGAAAAGAGAGACAGGAAGTAGAAATAAAAACCTTGGGGCCAAGGTCCAACCAAAAAGGCCCAAATAAAGGAAGGAAGGATAGGATAAGGTCAAGGAAGAAAAAGAATGTTTTGTTTATATGGGTAGGTAGTTAGGCTCAAGATTTTCGAAAAGGAGAGATGTATGTGGTAGGAACGTTTTTCAGATTTTTTTTAAGAACGAAAAAAGCAAATTACAACAACAACAACTGAAAAATTGGTCTGCATCATTGTTTGAAAACAATAGACAGTGTGCCAGTACCGAATCGCTGCTCAAAACTACTATACTAAAATTTATTATATGAATAAATATGAAAACGGGTACAATTCTTCCCAAACAAGTAAAATTTTCAGAAATTAACTTGATTTGATAGAAAAATTGCTTTATCAGCTGCCATGGCTATTTGGCGCCCCAGTTGCCACCAACATAAAAAAAAGTAAACTGACCATCAGGAAACTACACACTTGATGCTATGCACCCACTAATAACCATTTTTGTCGCATGCATCTGTAATCCTGGTCTGATGAATGGCAGGCAGAATCCATGTGCTGGTTCGTTTCTCAATCTAAAATTTTTAAATTAAGATTAATAAGATCAAGGTCTGCTATCTGATTGCATGAATTAAAAGTGTGGTAGACTGAAGGATGTAAACACAGATGTAAAGTTTGTTTCCATCCTGTTTTGAATTTCTTGGGAAATCTTTGTTTTTAAATAAAATTCAAATTTCTTGATCCAAAAATGTTATATTGCAGCAAAACACTTCTGTTTTTACAATGTTGGTCACATTTGGTGAAAACAGACTCGTTTTTAAGGTGAAGTGAATTGTTCTAAAACCATTGAAACTGATCAAAATTAAATTTTTAATATCTATGCAGTGCACAGGATCACCTCTCTGTGATCTTCATTCTGGTCATGATATATCGGTAATTTCATTGTCATTTTGGTTTAGCAAAATGAATCCAGAAAACTTGAATCTAGCTGGAAAAATAATTTCAAAATCTTATGCACAACAAGCTGGAGATGCAAGGAATGGGCTTGAGAATAGAGTCAGGATATTGTTGGAACAGGTAATTCTTGCATATTTTATTTTTCTGCTTTTTTCAATTCTATTTTCCCAGATTTTGGGTTTGTGTGAAAATGTTTGGTTTTTTTTGAGAAAATGAGATTTTGAATCAAAATTTGAATTCTTCATCATATTTCCTTCAAGAAAATGTCTACTTGCCTATACTTAATGTTGTCTCCTTCCCCATGAAAAATCGATTTGAAAATTTTCACTAGTGTGATATTAAAAAATTGGTCTGGGAATGTGACAATTTAAGGACTTTCACATATGGGATTATGACAAGGAAAGAGTTAAGAACAATTTAGAATTATGTGGGAACAATATAAATACACAGTGGCATTGAGTGAGACGGGAAATGCATTCTCTGTTTTCGTTTTTAAAGATGCAATATATTTTATCAATCAATCAATCAAGAGCCAGAGTGCAATCATTATATGCATCATTTAATGTCTATTGAAGTGGTATCCAAGCAATTGGGTACGTGTTTGATTCCTGTCATTGTCAGATTATTGCTTAAAAAGGGTTTCATGGAGCCAAAGATTTTACTTTTTGGCTGCAGCAGCCCAGACTCAGTTCTGAAAAACACAAAAAAACCGAGTGACAACAAAAATGTAGATATGTGCACCATAATGTACACCATACTAATCAGCATAGCAGTGTAAACATTTTGTTACTGCGCTTGCCTCAAACCTCAAAGCAAAAATAAGAAAAAAGGCCAAAATGGAAAAAAACCAACCTCATAGTGGAGCTTCTGTTGTTATAAAAAAAAGTTGTACATCTCTGTGTGTACAAAAAGTTGTACATTCCAATTTTATCTTATTGTTTGCACAAAGTGCCACACTGAGATTTTATTCTGCATCAGTGTGCATTTTTTGTATCAATCAACTTTTGTCATTTGTTTTTTTAATTAACTTTATTCTTGATTGGAATTTTAGAGAAAATTGCCTTCAGATGGATGGGATGATTTATCAATTGAGCATTTTCTGAATGAAATAGCATTGATGGACAGTAATAATTTCTCAGGTATGTCACTACCCACTGTGCTGACCGGGTGACCCAAAAAGTGTTTCCCTCTTTGACAGGTTATATATAAAATAAGGAAAATTGGTGATTGAATTCAAACATTTGCTGCAAAATTAAAATGGTTACCATATGGCCATGTTTTGTTGCTTTTTTTACATTTCACTAAGCCTAATTTTATCAAATCCATACAGCATCTGTTAAACATTGGAAAAATCCCCAAAAAAAGGAAATATCTGTAAATTAAAGTTTCTGGTTTGAAACAATGTCTGAATTGCTTCAATTCGCCAATTAGTTTACCTGCTTTTATATAACCTGTCAAGGAGGAATCTCGTTTTTGGGTCACCCAGTGTAATAACAGTCTTCAAATTGTCATCTTTTTAGACATGTACATGGCTTATTCAGGAACTTTGAAGGTTAGAGTTTGAATTTGTAAGCACATGAAGTTAATAGGCAAAAATAATTTTTACAAAAACGTAAAAAAAAAACGAGCAATTTATTTTATTTCAGCAACCTGAAACTGTTGAGAATGCCACAAGGTGTGAATGTTACTCAATTTGGTTAGGAAGAAACAATGAGATTGACTATTCAAAGATTTTGACACTATATTAACTTGAGTACATATATGTAGAAATATCATTACAGAAAGTACCAGTTGATTGACAACAACATATTGTCTATGTATTTGTAAATTTGGTTGATTTAAAAAGATAGTGGCTGACAGACTAATTTAAATTCCTCAAGGAAATGTTGGCATTGGTGAACGTGAAGCTCGTATTGCCTCAAACTTGGTTGCAAAGAGACATTATCATTTAGGCCATGGTATTGGTAGATCAGGAGACATTTCCGAAGTTCAGCCCAAAGCAGCAGGATCATCACTTTTGTCAAAATTAGCCAACTCTTTTGTAATGGATATTTTGAAAATGGCAGGTATGTTGAATGTAACTTAATATGTACACACTGAGGTGAAGGGGGTAAATCAAAAGCATGCATCTATTGCTATTGACAGTTTCTTGTATTGTTCTTTTGCATATTTTGTACAACGTACTTTGTGGATGCCCCCTAAATCAAATCTTTGAGTTAACTTTATTTGGGTTAACTGCCATTTTTTGGGGCTGCTGCTGCCCAAATCCCTGCATTTCATTGCATACGTTTTCAATTAACTAAGCAATTTAATTAAGTCAAAGAAACAAATATGACAAGCAATGTAAAAGCTAAACTGCATTCCATCACACTTTCGAAATCATACAGTTAAAACAACATTATTAAATTGTACTTTGCAATAGATGCCAAGATGCAACAATATGCTTTGCACACGCTTTTCTACAATTCTTTTGATTGAACACCAACAATTCCAAAATATGCTCCTGGGCATAATATTATCGGTACTCTATTACCTCGCAGGTGAAGCACATGGCATGGTCTTACAACCGGAAATTTAAGATGATAACCAGAACAAACGTTAAAATTGACGAAATAATTCGTGGATTATGAATGCATTTGAATAATCTTCTAATCTAATGAACAGCCTAAATATTGGTCTTTCTTCGAAGCACATAGTGGGGTAGTTTTGTTTTTAAAGCCTTTTGTTTTTAAAATACTTTTTTGCATCCTTTAAATATCTTCAAACATTTTCCTACGCTGATAGGCTCATAGATTCGTTACATAATTCCCAGACGTTTTACTCCCTTCTTATTTCTAATACCATATTTTTGCTTCCTCCTTACCTTATCCGCTCATTTTAGAGTTTGGGTAGTGTAGTATCCAGCATTTACATCAATAGCAACACTACGCAAAATCTATGTAATTCGTCTAGGTTTCCCATTGTTTCAATGTTGGTTATTTAGTAAAAAGTGTTAATGCTTGAAAAATTGTGCTCCATTCCAGGTGCTCATCATGTCCAGCATGGCATCATTGTTCCAGTTGCAACTGGCATGGCATTAGTTTTAACGATGTTGTCACTACGATCTTCACGTCCGAATTCGAAGTTTGTTATATGGCCAAGGATCGATCAGAAATCATGTTTCAAATCTATTATTACAGCGGGTACGTTATAAGACGGTACGTTCCAACAGAATTCTGAGGATGCATATTTTTTTACTTCATTTCACGGTCAAATATTATCATGCTCGCATGTCGTTGTAGATTTATTCAATTCAAAAGAGTTTCCACGGTTCTACTTGTTTTTTACTTCGTGCTGTTATGTGGAAAAAGTTTTGATCAGTCAGATTTTTGATACAATGTTTTTAATACAGTCCAATTTTCCGTCAAAATTGCACGGGGATACTGTTCCTCATATCTGCCACAGGTAGCCTACCTTTAACTTATATGATAAGGCATTATTAATAATTTATCTTACTTTGAATTTAAATTAATTTTTTAGGCTTCATACCAATCGTCGTGGAAAATCTCATTGAAGGAGATGAGCTGAGAACAGACGTTGAGAAAGTAGTTGAACATATAAAGAAGGTCGGTGCGGAAAACGTTCTTTGTGTTATGACTACAACCAGTTGTTTTGCTCCGAGAGTTCCTGATAGGTAATTAAAAACACCTGTTTATTTATTTTTTTTTACTTGGTGTTTCCATCGAGTGCACATTTTGTTCTCAATTAAATCAATCCTGCCTTATTCCCAGAGATATCTCAAAGAAAACAACCTTGGTGTCAACCTCGAGTTTTGATTTTTTGATTTGCTCTAACAAAGGCGTGTTATTTTAGATCTTACAAACCTTTTAAATCCTGAAAACGGTAGGTTTCCGAAAAAGCAAATCCAAAAGTTTAAGAAGAAGAATTCTGAAAATATTGAGTTTTAAGAATTGTCTTTTGGAAAACCAAATGCTAATGCCAAAAATAATTCTCTGAAACCTTCTGCTTCTAGGAACAGAAGGTTTTTGAGAGCTTGCAAACCTATCATTTTTTGGAGATTGATTTTGAGTATGTATTTTATTCACCCTTACAAACCTATCGGATTTTAAAAACATCAGACTTGGCAGAAATCAAAATCACCGTACCAAACAAAGTCGAATTCCAAAATCGGCAGGCTGTCAGAGGAGCTCTAATAAAATTCGTCAAAATTCGATTTGTCGTGTCAGCAAAGAATAGCAAAGGGCTACCCTTGCAGTAAAATTCGACGACAGTTCGCTAATGAAACCGACAACTTTTTCGAAGTCTGGCAAGCCTTCTGCCTGTTGGAGCATAAGGTTTAGAAGGTTTTCCAAATCTACCGTTTCCAGAATATTGAACGAAACATTACGAATTTTCAACTCTACCATGTCTGTCTAAAACGGAATTTGTGTCAATAAAATACACCCTAACGAACACGAACTCGGAAAAAAGAAGGCTACAGAAAACATAATTTGCTTTATAGAACACGCCTCAAGATTAGAATATCACGTCAATATTCGAACAAATTTCTGGAGATTCGAATGGACTACAGTACAGGACACATTCTATATAGGGGTAAAGAGTGTGAATGATTAAAATCTAGTTCGAAATTGTGGAATATATTTTGCCAAAGATTTGGAGATGGGTACCAGGCGTATTTTGTATTCAAGAATCGAAAATCAATCTATTCAAACCTAAAAAAGTAACCTCGAAAAAATGTAGTAAATTTTTCTATTTTCTTATAAAACGAAAAATTAAATCTTTCTTTCCCTAAGTAATAAGCTTCCCTAAGTTTTAACATTATTTTAAAATAAATTTATGCTTTAATTAAAGTTTTTACTGGAAGGCCCATTTAATAACAGTTTGTGCCGAAGGGCAACCCTCCTTAAAAGAATGAAATTAATTAATTTACAACACATTTCCCAATACAATCATGTAGTAAGTTTTAACATTACTTTAAACGTAGTCAATATTGACTATGCTTTAAAAAAGAGTTATGTTTTAATTAACGTGTCTAGGGCCTATTTAAAAACAGCTTTTGCTGAAATAATGAAATGAAATTTCAAAGAGTTGAAACGAAAATCAATTTACAATACATTTCTCAATTCAATCATGTAATTGCATCTTTCTGTACACTTTTGTGTATTTTCGACATTTTTGTCCATTCACCGTTTTGTAGTACTTTTTGTTTTGGTATTGCATTTCAGACTTGAAGAAATAGCCGAGATATGCAAAGAGCACGGTATCCCTCATATCGTTAATAATGCTTATGGTGTGCAATCATCAAAATGCATGCATCTTATTGAGCAGGTATGAGGATTATTTATCGTACCGGATTATTTCAGGTTTCTGTCGGATTATGTCTCATACCGGATCGGATCACTACAGTGAAACCTCCATATAACGGACACCTTTAGGACGAACGTTTCTATCCGTTGTTGGGTGGCGTCCGTTGAATGGAGGTTTAGTTAACAGGGATTTGGCCATGTAACGGAAATTCCGGACAACGTCAACGTGTCCGTTGTTGGGAGGTGTCCGTTGTAGGAAGGTGTCCGTTAATAGAGGTTTTTTTTGTACTGACACGGAGACGAATCAATATTAGCTGAAGAAACATTTGGTTCTTGAATTGCAATTCAAAATAGAAACTTTTTAAAAACTTTTAGGGAACTTTTAAGTAACTTTAAGTACTCGATTTTGGAAAAATTAAGAAACTTCAAGTACTAAATGTCTCTTAGAAGGAGTTTTATATTTTTCTTAAAACGTTATATACCCATATTTGTATCCAATCAACTATTAAATCCTATCTCATCTTTACCAATCAACGGAAGAATTTCAAGGTTTTGCACTGTAATTTATAAATAGTTTTGGCTGAATTCACCCCCTGAAAAGATATCATTTTACATTATTTAGCACTGGGCCACATGGTTTTTACAGGAGTCAAAGGGCTAACAATCTTAACATATGATTTGTCTTACCTTCACAGGCATCGAAAAAAGGAAGATTAGACGCATTTATACAGAGTACAGACAAAAATTTCATGGTTCCAGTTGGAGGATCTGTTATTGCAGGATATGATAAAAATTTCATTGAAAACATTAGCAAAACATACCCAGGTAATTTTCAATTGTAGATAATCTAACTTCTAAATTCTAAATTTTCCTACCCTTTTTTTCGCCCCCTTTGTAAACAATTTATCAGACGAAAAATGTCTTCAAAATTCGAGGGTGTTGCCAATCTAGCTCATTTTGATGTTGCCATCTACAGGAACGGCTGAATGAATTGTAGCAGTGTTAAAAAGAATGTAATTTTGCCGGTTTAAAAGTGATCTGGTTTTGATGCATGGTATAAGTTGATTTGTTATGAGAAATAAATAAAAAATCGTACGTTATTGAAAGTTAAAGTTGTGATCATATCATGTTGTTACAAGTATTATAACTATGATGCAAAAATATCATTTGCTACATTGAACGTTTTAAAATACTTTTTTTATTTAAATTAAATAAGTTTTTGAAAAATATAGTTAAAAATTAGGTTTTTCAAGGCGAATTTCGTCATTACTTGTCTGCCAAAATAACGGCGGTTTCTAAAATGAACATGGTCTTTGTGGCTAGACTTTTCACTTGACTTTTCGCTCGACTTTTTGCACAATTTGAGAGTCTCGATTTCGATCTATTGTTTATTGTTTTCCATTTTCCTAAAAGGCGGCTGTGTCGTCAATTTTTTTCAATTCAATTTCAATTAAAAATTTCATCTTTTTCCAAGTTGTAGTCTTTACCCTTTACCTCCACAAGCTTTCTTCTTGTCTTTTTTATCCATGCTAAAATATTCTGGGTGCTATTCGGTGCCTGGCTCTGATTTCTGATCTCTTGTTCTGTGAGTTAGCGGGAAAAACATCGATCAAAAACGCTGATGCGCATGCTCACGCTATACATTTGTAGAGCACCTGGCCAAACGACAA